>QLPN01009004.1:0-17726 GCA_003314395.1 Albatrellus ellisii
TCAGTCACTCACCCCGAATGGGTTGAGAGACCACGCGCTACCCTCCCTAACCAAGCCCAAGATACTGCCGAAGTAGTCTGAGAAAACGATCGACCCAAACCAACCACAATTGATGAGGCGAGCCTTCCCGAAGATATCTTCTTCCTGGGCTATCTTCGCTTGATCAGACTGGATAGTAGCCGGATCCACGTAGGTACCACTCTCATTGATCTCGAACAATTTATGAGCGATATACTAGAGTTGACGTATGTATGGGTCAAATACTCAATGCTCGCAACAATTAAAAAAAAAACATACATTGTGGTTGCGGTTGAACAAGATCAACAGCGAGCACACAGCTGGGGGAAGTAGCAGGAGTCTGTCTTCGGCAAACGTATCTGGATAAAGAAGGCCAAAGCCGTCATATTTCCGGATCGGGTCCATAGCCTCTTTGTTATGCCCATAGAGAGGAGCAAGATCGATGTAGGAGGATGTCTCGTTTATATTGACATGCTGATGGGACGTGCGGAACACGCTGTGTTGTTCATTCCAGTAAGTGCCGGACCTAAGCGAAATCACTACCACTCACGTATGGATGACAAGAGCAGCAAACGAGAACATCATACTCGAGAGACCAGCGGGATGTTTAACAAACTACGAGTTGCGAGCGTCAACAGGCATGCGAACAAAAGCAGAACGATAACAAACCTTCTCGCGCTTCAGGAGTGTGTCAAAGAGGAGACCGGCGTCGGGAAGCATGTTCGATGGCATAGGATGAGTCTGCTGTACGCTGCGCGCATAAGGCTCGCCAGCTCTGCCCAAGTTTGGCAGGTCGATGTTGTTGAGACGGCCATCTGGCTCCCTGTATGCATACCTCCCGCCAATGAGAGTAGCAGGGGGATGAGAGAGGTCATCGTATACTATGGGGGGCATAAGAAAGCACCACGGACCATCAAAAGCATCAAGACTCACGAAATTCAATCACTGTATTCTGTAACTTGGTAAGAACAGCCCCCTGAGGCATACGTGACATCAAAACGAGGACGTGCTCTAGCTACATAAATTTTACAAATCTAGCATTGAACACGGAGAAGCGGACGTGAAAACGCACCAGCATCTTACGGTCGTCCAAAGAGTTGGTGTGCTTCACCGCATCCACAACGGCAGTCTTATCAAACATTCAGACAGATGTTCTCAGCACAAACTCGAAAACTCACCAGGGCACTCGGCTCATAGTAGCTGGGCAAACCCTTCTTCATCTTTGAGAAACAGTAAGTGCAGGCGCATTCGGTGGGTCAACACCCAGGCATCGACTCCAACCCACCTGCTCACGGAAGTCCTTGAGAACTTTGGAGTGCTTCTCGGGATCCTCGTGCTCATGGCTCGACTCATCCTTGTGCAGAGCGTCAGTCTGACGGCGTCGTCAGTCACGGGACACAGTAAGTGGGAACGATATGACACACAGCCTGGTATGTGAGGAATCTAGAGGAAGAGGAAACAGATGGGGAAGCCTGAGATGCCATTGTGAGGAAGTCTGGTGGTGAGCAAGGACGCAGAAGAGGACCAAGGTGGGGTTCAGTATCACAAACTTAAGGTCTTTATGGGCGTGAATGCTTCCGGGGTCAAGAGCACATCGAGGCTCGATCCACCGCACTTAGCCGGCGTGGGGCCAGATGTATGTTCCATTGATCTATGACAATTATCCATAGCTTGATAGGTCATTGATGGAAGCAGTTGGCTCAACAAACGCGGTCTCCTCCCGCAGTGGCAGGTTGCGTTGGCGCTGACTAGCGCTGACTAGACACAATGACATCCCCCTGAGCCCTCACAGCCCTAATTTCAGAGAAACATCAAGCTATAATATAGATGACTAGAGCTGCAGACCTTAAGCCTAACCGTGAGCGACGCTCCGCACCGTTTTTTTGTCTTATTAAATTACAATTGTCGGCTCCATTAACTGGGAACCGGCAATGCCTTTCGCAGCTTTTTGCCCAAAATCGAAGGTCGGAGACGGCGTGTGAGTTGTTATCACTGGCAGGGTGAGATCGACTCCAGATGGCGATAGCATGGCGCCGAAACGCTATACAGTACACGTCGTTCGATGCATGGAAGACGAAGTCGACGTTTACTAAATCCGGTACTAATAAATGAGCTTCTATGTAATCTGCGGTCCAGAGTAGACACTTCTGCATCTCACGTGGTCATCAGCATTCGCTTTCCTAAGCGTCGGATGAATGGTTGCTTGGGAGCCGTTGCATCGTGATTCCAGTCAGTGCTGTGTGTCGTTGACTTGTTTTTTGGATGACAGATATGTCTCCATCATTGTACTACAGTATTTCCAACTGTCAATTTGAAGTACCAGAACACTCCGGGATGTCAGCAATATTCAGGCAAAGTGACAACGTCATGTGTCACGTGCTCTGCCACCGCTCGAGAGTTTGTTGGACTCCTGCATCATGCGAGTCATACTGATTTGTACATAGTCAAGGGTCTGTGAAAACTAATATACGGACTCGCAACTCCGTCGACACAGACAGTGTTAGACACGTTCATATTCCACGGGCACACAGCAACCACTAGTCTGTTTATTTTTAAATCCCCGTTTATATAGTATGGACTAGCCATATGTCTAGACTATATACCCCATCGCATGATGAGATCCCCGTCTGCTTCCGTGCGCTGCATTAGAGCTCGTCCGAAAAGAAGAGCTATCGCAAGCAACAGCGTCAGTAAGATGAAAAGAATACGGCTGCTATTATATCGCCCCTACCGGGGAGCGTCGGCACGGTCGATTGCACGTCCCCAGACGCAGAACGACTCTTTTCTGCTGAAGTCAGCCACAGGGACTAACCCCGGGCCTACTGTTATCGGTGCATCCGTCCTGCAGCAACTGTCTCTCCAGATCTGCCCACCAGGCGGCGGGCCTTGGGTCGCCCTCAATGTGCCGGTGGCATAACAACCACATCGCCGAAAGGGTCCTTCAAATCGATCGAACCATTCCCTGTCATGTACGAGGGTTCGAAGCCCATCGTGGGCGACCTTTAGCGTTAGAATCAATGGAAAGTGTCAACTCGCGACATGAAGACTATCAACGCACTCTCCGCACGCGGACACAAAAACACCCGGGCTGATGTAACCGGCATACTACATACAATACCAGCAGACATCAATGCCCAGCACAACGCCCCGCCCCATCAATATACCCACCCTCCGGTTATCAAGCTGCCGTTACCGCGACACGACAAGTCGATACGACTTTTATCCCAAAAGCTTCCGCGCCGCGGACACAAAAAACTCCGGGCTGTGCGACCCCGAGTCCTCAAAAACCTTACCGATGCATGGTGCAATGCATCAACATACAGGACCCCTGATACTCCCGACAAAGGCCATTTGACCGAAGAAAAAGTGATGTCCGTATGTGTGGTGCTGCAGAGGCTGATTATGTCAGGATGGATAATGGCCTCCAGGATTCCTCCAGGGATATGTCTGGATATCTCAAATGGCCTTGTGAAACAAGTGACAAATTATCTATGGACATACTGGCTATGAATAACAGTATTGTAACAAACTACACAACTCAACCATTAATGAGGCTCCTTTTGTAATAAGAGGTTATGTACAGGTGTTCTTCTGCACAAGAAACACCAAAAAGATGTCCTAAGAACAAGGACCAAAAAAGCACTGATACCAGTCAGTAAGTTAAAGTGTAAAGTAAGTTCTCACCTCAGTCTCAAAAACAACATGAGGACTGAGGGGAAAAAAAGAATTATTATAGGTTGGCTAGATAAATTGCCTGTGGCTTGGAACTGTATAGTAGTGGAGTGATCAAAATAGTAGCAGTAATCATATGTTTTCTGCAGAGGCTTGGAGATGAAGGTTTATGCATGTGTTGGCTTCTGATGAGTTGCCTAAAATGGAAGTAGTAAGTTGTGCATGCACCAGTTTGTCATTCCAACAGCTCCTTGCTCTAGTGGGAGTCAGTCTGTCAGAATGTGGCAGGTGTAAGTGTAGGGCAAAGTGACAGATGAGCCTCCTAAATGTAGGAGGAGTCAGGGAGAGTGGGCATGAGGGTGAAGTAGCTGGTGGTGATGATGAAGAGGGAGATAGACCAGCTAACAACAAGAACAAGAAGAACAGTCTCCATTGGAGAACCACAAAGAGCAATGAGAAGAGTGAGGAGCAGAGTAAAGACAGATGAGAGCACACTCAAGTGAAGAGGAGGGGGGGGGGGGGGGGGGGGNNGGGGGGTGAGGTGTCCACTTGTATTATTACAACCACTATGTACTGCTTTTATACATGCTGAAGGCACACACAGACCAGATGGTGTGAAGTTGATGCAGATGCATCTGCTCATAGACTTCACTGCAGCATACAACAGCACAGAGACATTGTCACATTTGTTGATTGCACCATGTTTACTGTACTGCCCATTCAATATTTTATAGAGAGCATAAACCATCATAGTTCCATGAGAGCCCAAAACAGCTAATATATCTTATGTCTTATCTGGGTGTTATGAACATACCCTAGACCACCCTATTTTCTTCTATTTTCCCTGCTACTGGAGGTAGTGGGTCTTGGTGTCAGGTTTTGGATTTCAAGTTTGGTCCACTTTTTTTTTTTCTTTTTGGCATGTGTTCTTCATTTTTTTTGTTGTAGCCACCATATGCCCCTTTTGTTTTCATTGACCCCATGGCCTTGTTGTCATTGTGTTTTGTATACTCCAGTTGCATCATACCCTCCAGTTGCATCATATCTACTAGTTGTGTCATACCCTCTGGTTGTATCATCACTTCCCTCTTTGTTGCAAAAATCATTATCATTCATGTTCTTTGTCATTGCCCATCCTGTTACCATATTCTATTGTGTTCAAAAAATTAACACTCAACCTTGTCTGTACTTTTCTTGCTCTGACCTTATTGTGTCTTGTTCTGATTGTTCATACCTTCTATTGTTCTATTTTCTTTCAGCATTTCATTGTCTCACAATAGGAGCAAGGATACTGTTGCACTCTACTTATTCTTGTCCCATCTCTTATTGTTCTTGTTTGCTATTGTCCTTCCAGTATATATACTGTCTGTCAGGATGTACATTTTTCATACCATTTCATTCCCATTTTTGCAATATTTCTCTAAGGATCTATTGATCTGATCTTATCCAGATCTCTTGCTATCTTATCACAGACATTGGCTGGATCTATGACACATTCATGATTACTAATCAGGCCACTTACTATGCAATTCTCTCACACATACTGCACATTACTTACTGATGCTATATGTCAGGCTGCTATTATTTTCTCCTATTTTTCTCTTCATTTTTCCTATTTTCCTTATGTCTCTATTGCCATAGATCTTATAATTGCTCCTGATCTGTCAGAGTGATTCCCATGGTTATGCATTCCTCTTGTTTGTCTTTATCAGCCAATGATGTGTCAGTTGTCTGATCTCCAATCAGCCTGCTTACAAAGTAGTTATGACTCTTTTTCTCACTGTTACTGTGGATGCTCACTTAGCTTTCTCATGACTGCTGCAGAGCATCACCAATCCTTCTCACACTTACTGTGGACATCAGTCATCCTCTTTATGATTGGTTACTATTATTATCTCTACTGCACAGCTCTTACTAGTTCATATGCCTGCCCTAGAGTACTGTACTATATATACTAGACAACTCCTAGTGTTTATCTCCCAGTTCTGATCATCTTGGATATCCACTGATGAGCATCATGTGCATGTAATGCTGGAAAATGACCATTAGTGACATCAGGTGAACACAGTGACATTAACACACCTGCACATGACAATCATCTGTGGTTGCATCAATCATGCATTTGCTTAGGCATCAGACTACAGGACTGGGTTTGGCTGACAAGGAGATGCATATGCTGAGATGCAGTCCATGGAGTCATGAGTCATGAAGTCAGCATTTGGTGTGATCAGCACTTTTCCTATTTCGCTCATCCATATAGCATGATACTTTAATTGTTTGTGTCCAGACTCCACCTCATTGCAAATATTCCTATGATTGACCCTATGTTGTAAATTGTCTGTTTTGTTTTGTTGTGCTCCAGTCTTGGAGCTAGACTTGTATTTAAATGGTGCATTGTCTGTCAGAAATGAATGGATTTCCCCCACCCATGATTTGTGTTACAAGGCACTTGCTTTGGCACCTCATAACATGTTTCTTTTCTTTTTTCTCTTTTTCTTTTCTTATATCTTACTTACTATAAGCATAGTATTAACTACAGCTTGAGCTTAGCTCATACTTATAGTAAGGACTCTATCTCTCTTTCTTTATAGTATTACAGTATTTATTACTGTGCTGTGAGCTTAGCTCCAGATACTATAAAGAGACTTATCTTTTCCTTTTATCTTCTTTTATTTATTATTGTTTGTGCAGGCTATGGCAGACAACAACTATGAGCAGCAAAGAGCAAAGGTCCTCCCAGCATGGGAGCAGATTGAGTAGCATTGCTGCAAAGGTGGAGGTAGGTGTGGGCAGTAGGAGAGTGCCATGACGCAAGTATGAGAGCTGCAGGTAGTGGTAAGAAAGGGGATAAGATGGTGAATTGGAGTACTCACTCAGTGTTGTTGTAAGACAACCACTGAGGGTATGTAGCATATGTGGTGTGTCTTATATAGTAAGTAGAGAGGAAGGTTGGGGTGGAGAAGGGATCCTAAAGTACAAGGATAGCTAAATATGTGAGGGACATGCATTGATGAGCATCACACACATGTAATGCCAGAAAAACGACCATCAGCGACATCAGGTGAACACAGCGACATTAATGCACTGCATGTGAAAATCATCCACAGTCACCATAATCGCTCATTCATGCAGGCATTGGAAAACAATACCGGGTCAGCCGACGAGGGATAGGACAAATAGGCCGAGGCATGGTCTAGACCCACCAAAGTAACCATGGAGGCACAAGCCACGAAGTCAGCATTTGACTCCACTTCATTTCAAATATCCCTATGATTGACCCTACACTGTAAATTTTCTGTTGTGTTTTGTTGTGCTCCAGTCTTGGAGCTAGGCTTGTATTTAGATAGTGCATCGTCCATTGAAATGACCAGATTTCCCCTGCCCTTGATTTGACTTCTTCTCCCATCTGAGTCCATAATCAAAAAGTGTGTATCGACCTTCCCTCCATGTGTCTTATTATTGAGAAAAGTGTGTGTTCCCCATAAGTCGCATCTATCATTGCGTTGTGTAGCATTCTCCATTGTGTTCCCCATTGCGTTCTCCATTGCGTTGTGCTGTGTTGCGTTCTCTACTGTGTTGTGTTTTGTTTCCATTACATTGGATTCTCTATTGTGCTCTCTATTGTGTCATATTGTGTCCATCTTATCATGTCATATCACCGGTTTGTTACCCAAGTCGCATTCCTCTTGTAGCTCTAGTTGAGTTGCACTATTGCGCTTATCGCCCTTAACTACTAATCCTCTCAACTTTGGTGTCTAGAGAACCTTACAGCTCGCACCCTCCAGCAATTGCTGTGGTTGTGGTTACTTTTCCCCTTCAGCCTGGCAGTAGTATGTAATGATGTGTAAGTAACAGTATGGTGAAGTGAAGGTATACCAAATGAAAGGAAGAAAAATGAAGGATGTGTTGGCGACATACAATAGATATTCAACAATTATAACATTTACTTGCTAAGGACTACTACTATACAATTAGCAAGGACTTGCCTTTGTTTATCTTTGTTTACTTCCAGTTCATTTTGCACTTGTGGCAGAGCCACTTACTATAATCTTGGACATGTCTTACTGCACATTCATTGTTGATCAATGAACTTAGTAATTTTGTACTATATTTAGATCTCCAGTTTTGTATAAGTAGTTGAAAGACTTGTGGTCTTAAACCCCAGTCTTGTCAACTTCACAATCTTGGGATTCTCCTATACTGCACTTGACCTAAGTTTGCTACAAGCTTGCTTTGCTCTAAGAACTAAGTCTAAGATCTCTAAGTCACTCTAAGTGTTGCTAAGATATCCTAAACTTGTCATTCTGGATCCTCATTTAGTCATTGGTGGTATCATCCTCATCACTATCTTGTTGATCCCTCTCTTCATTGTCATTAGGAATGGTTACTATGCTTATCAAACATGTATCCATTACCTTGTTACCAGGGGTATTGTTATCACAGATCTTCCCTAAGACTGTCCAATAGGCCACTCTTAGCAGATACAACACAATATAGAATACAATGCAATAATGAATGCAACCTACAGGGTACACACACTTTCTTGACTTTGAGATATGCAGAGGGGGAAGTGGAATGTGCTTTTCACAATCTGACTTGGACAGGAGGGGGGGAGACAAATGGGAATCTATTTGTTTCTGACAGATGGTGCACCATTTAAACACAAGTCTAGCTCCATGACTGGAGCACAACAAAACAAAACAGACAATTTACAATGTAGGGTCAATCATAGGGATATTTGCAATGAGGTGGAGTCTGGATGTGAACAATTAAAGTATCATGCTATACAGATGAGCAGAATAGGAAAAGCACCAATTGCACCAAATGCTGACTTTGTGACTTGTGACTCCATGGACTCTCAGCCTATACATCTTATCAGTCCTGCTCCTCGTTGGCTGAACCCAGTCTAATAATCCAATGCCTAAACAAAGGTGTGATTGATGCAACTGTGGATGATTGTTGCATGTGGTATGTTAATGTTGCTGTGTTCACCTGATGTTGCTGATGGTTGTTTTCTGGCATTACATGTGCATGATGCTTATCAATGCTAATAAATCTGGGATATCCACTAGCTTTGAAGTGTGATCTATCCTTTGTTTGTTTTGGCTTTTCTTCAGTTGTTTGGCTTCAACATTAGCATTGGCCTCACACTATACAGTGCTGCACACTGCTTACTGATACTTATCTGAAGGCTATAGGCTATTAGTAGATAAGCCTCTGGCACCTGTCTACAGTGTTATATCTGCCCTAAAATCATGTACTATGTATGCTATGCTGTCTTAGGTGATATCCCCAGCTTTGTACATCTGGGCCATCTGCTGTAGTATGTTAGTCCTAGTGTATCCTCACTCACCCCATTGATATCATCTCATCTTGTGCATAGTGTGGCTTTGCTTTAGTGTGTGCCTCACACTGTCTCTCCTATACTCTCTCACTTCAGCTTTTCTCCCTCTTGCTGAATATACTTATGCTCCCTCACACTATTGTGTATCTTTCTGTGCTGCATGTTTACCTTCAGCCTGACTCTCATCATAGATCTCTGCTGGACCTCCATGATCATTCTGTTGATTTTTCCCTATCTGATCATCTGCTGTGTGCTCCTTTACCACATGACCATGTGTTAACTTACCTACACACTCTGTCATGCATGGTCTGCACATGTGTTAGGGCTTATCTCTCCTGGTCTGTGCACTGTGTACTTAGGTACTTATAGTCTGGGTCTGGGACATAGTTCTACAGTTGGTTATCTACCCTACTCCCTCATCATGGATTGGCCAACACTCCTTGTCAACTGTTATTTCTTAATCATGATGTTGCTTCTTGGTTTACATGGGCTATTGCCCATGCTCTACCCACTGTCTCCCTTCAGGCCTCCTTGAGTGGAGTGCTAAGGTGCTGAGGACCATCATGCCACTCATCTGCTAAGAGTGGCCTATTGGACAGTCTTAGGGAAGATCTGTAACGATACCCCTGATAACAAGGTAGTGGATACGCACTTGATATGTGTAATAGATGTTCCTAATGATGATGAAGATTGGGATCAATGAGATAGTGATGAGGATGATTCCACCAATGACTAAATGAGGATCCAGAGTGACGAGTTTAGGATGTCTTAGTGATGCTTAGAGTGACTTAGAGATCTTAGACTTAGTTCTTTAGAGAGTGAAGCAAGTTTGTAATGAGCTTAGATCAAGTGCAGTAAAGGAGAATCCCTAGATTGTGAAGTTGACAAGACTGGGGTTTAAGACCACCAGTCTGTCAACTATTTATACAAAACTGGAGATCTAAGTATAGTAAAGTTGTGCAGTAATGTGCAGTAAGTAAATGAACATTGCACAGCAATGCACAGTAAGTACGCATCCATGTGATATAAGTGGCTCAGCCACAAGCACGAAATGAACATCAGATAAATAAAGGAAAATAGAGGCAAAAGAAATGAGTCCTTGCTAATTGTATAGTGATAGTCCTTAGCAAGTAGATGTTATAATAAATAAATAAAGATAAAGAGAAAAAGATAAGTCTTTATAGTACTTGGAGCTATGCTCACACTTAAGTATGTAAATACTTAAGTACTATAAAGAAAAAAAGGAAATGAGTCCTTACTGTAAATAGGAGCTAAGCTCACTGCTGTAGTTAATACTACATTTATAGTAAGTAAAAAAAATAAAAGAAAAAGAAAAAAGAAACTGTTACGAGGTGCCAAAGCAAGTGCCTTGTAACATCATCACACTTTTCAACACATTCTCCTTGTACTCTCAGCAGCCTTACCAGCTGTGCTCTCAGTTTTGTGGTCTCACATGTGCCAGTTGCAGAGACAGTCTGCAGCTCTCATAGTACTCCTCATACCAGTCACTGTTGTACTGGTTCTCCTCATCACCCTACTTGAGCTTGGGCTTCAGCAGTCTTTGCAACCAGCATTGACTGATCATATAGCTTCCATAACTTGTGATCTATTGTTATTGGTATGTTACATACAAAGTGACTACGTATGACATCAGCTGCATGTTGACATCAATGATAATGAACAGTACACTGCATGCTTACAATGGAATTCACCCAATTTCACATTCATCACAGTTCTAGACTTTCAATTGACTGAATGGTAATTACCATCAGACATTGCACTGGTTTCCATTACATGCACAGTATGGTTTATCCCAGTAAAATGGCTAACATTGACATTCCTTTTGTATCATTATTGTTTTTGCCTACTTGTGCACATACATGACAATACTATTATGATATATGGCAAATGACATTGTAGCCCACCTATGCAGCCACCACTTCTGTTGAGTTTTTGTCCACTTCAAATCATCAATTGTCCTCTGCTATGACCAGTGATATATCTGTAACTTGTATGCAACAAAACAATGACTTGTATAACAATAAAACTTCACTGTCAACCATATTCATTGTTGGGAATACATATTGTTCTTCATGTCTGACACCTGCCTCCCATACATTGTTAGTCACCATGGTCCATGTGCACTTGCTCATCATATATAAGTAGTACTCTAGTGTCATATATAGACATCATTATGAGGCACTTGCTTTGGCACCTTGTAATGTGTTTCTTTTTTTCTTTTTCTTTATCTTACTTACTATAAGTGTAGTATTAACTACAGTTGTTGAGCTTAGCTCCTACTTTATAGTAAGGACTCTATTTCTCTTCCCTTATAGTACTTTAGTATTTACTTACTAGAGTGTGAGCCTAACTCCAAGTACTATAAAGCATCTTCCTTTCTTCCTTATCTTTATTTATTTATTTATTTATTTACATTTACTTGCTAAGGACTATCATGATACAATTAGCAAGGACTCATCCCATTTCATCTTTATTTGTCTCTGCTTATCTCTCACTTCACTTGTGCTTGTGGCTACTTTACAACTAGCTTACTATGGATGCATCTCAGGTCACATGACTCTGTTGATTGCTGTGCAATCATCATTGATCTGTGAACCTTATTTTACACTTACTATTCTTAGAACTCCTGTTTTGTGTAAATAGTTGAAGGCCTAGTGGTCTTAAACCCCAGTCTTGTCAACTTTGTAATCTAGGGATTCTCCTATACTGCACTTGATCTAAGCTTATTATAACCATGCTTCATCCTCTAAGAACTAAGTATAAGATCTCTAAAGTCACTCTAAGCATCACTAAGACATCCTAAACTTGTCACTCTGGATCCTTGTTTAGTTATTGGTGGTATCATCCTCATTACTATCTCATTGATCCCACTCTTCATCATTATCAGGAACATTTACTATGCTTACCAAGTGCACAATGACTACCTTGTTACCAGGGGTATAGTTATCACAAACTTTCCCTAAAACTATCCAATAGGCTGCTATCAGCAGACATCAAATAAAGCAGACATTCTCCTCCTCTTCTTCTTTGAGGACCTTCTGCAACTGTCTCTACTCCTTTTTTACTTCCTTGTCACTTGTTACAGTTCTCCCCATGGAAGCCATCCTATACATCATCCTTGTTGATTACTGCATCTGCCTTTTCTTACTTGCCAGCTCATACATCATGTTCATGCCCTCTGCCTCCAACTCCTCCCATGTCTAGGGAGGTTTACCTGTCATCTCTGCTGTGCTCAACATGGCCTGATAACATTCATACCATGAACAGTTTTTAAAATGTGAATTGGCTCATCATCATGGCTGGCCACCATTGCCCAGCATGATTATTCTCCAATTGCAATCTGTATTAATAATGCACTTTCTTGACAGTTGGTGTGCTACATCTTCACCCTCTGATGATGTATGTATGTATGTATGTATGTATGTATGTATGTATGTATGTATGTATGTATGTATGTACATATGTATGTCATAAGTAGCTCATCTGACACTGATGACATACTGGCATCATAACTTGCTCTTCATTTGTTGTCATCTCTAAAGCAGAAAATTCATTGTTATCTGTTGATAAAGATACTGGTTTGTCATTGAACAAGACATGTCACCTCTTACAGCATTATATCAAAGCAGTGTCAAAAGCTAAACAGAGGCAAAGCCTATGACATAGTGAACATTGTTATATTGCACAATGTGCACAACCTATCTATGACAGCTGGCCACAGCTTCTATCACATGACAAAAAAGAAAATTTGATTTGCATGTTTTGACAGCAGACTCTAAAGGAGAGCTGTCTATTTTTGTTTTTACCTGTGCTTGCTGTGCTGAACATGGTCTGCATTCAAACAAGATTACAAAACCTGAAGATGGCATTGATTTGTCTGTACTACTTGTGTACATGAAAACAATACAGTGACCTTGCTACTGTTATGAGGCACTTGCTTTGGCACCTTGTAATGGACTTATTTTTTCTTTTCTTTCTTTTCTCTTTTCCTACTTACTATAGATTATAGTTTAACTAGCACATATCTATAGTAAGGACTCTATCATCATACCTTTATAGTACTACAGTATCTACATACTGAGCTGTGAGTTTTACTTCAAGTACTATAAAGTGCCACATTGTCTTACTTTTCTTTTGTCTTTCTTTCTTTCTTTAACATTTACTTGCTAAGGACTACTACTATACAATCAGCAAGGACTTGTCCCATTTTGTCTTTGCTTATCTGTGTTTACCTCTCATTTATCTCACACTTGTGACCACTTACTTGTAGTTTACTATGGATGTGACTTGGTCACATGATCTTGTTGATTGCTGTTCAATCATCATTGATCTGTGAACCTTATTCACTTGTACTATCTTTAGGATACATCTTTAGTATAACTAGTTGCAAGCCTAGTTAGTGATCTTAAATCCCAGTCTTGTCAACTTCACAATTTAGGGATTCTCCTATACTGCACTATCCAAGCTCACCCTCAACTTGCTTCATAAACTCCAAGAACTAAGTCTAAGACCTCTAAGTCACTAAGCACCACTAAGACATCATACACTTGTCACTCTGGATCCTCATATCATCATCAGAGCTATTATCACTATTTTGTTGATCCCTCTCTTCATCATTATCAGGAATGTCTATATCAACTACATCTGACACCTTGTTACCAGGAGTATTTTATTAATGAATCCCTAAGACTGTCCAATAGGCCACTCTTAGCACTCTGACAAGACTCAGAACCCCTCCTAACTACCAACAATACTTATAGGAAGTATTCATCATTATGGCTTCTGTTGGATTTATTGTCCTCTACATGATGCTGACCACTGTTATGAGGCACTTGCTTTGGCACCTTGTAATGGTTTTCTTTTTCTTTTTCTTTTCCTTTTATCTTACTTACTATAAGTGTAGTGTTAACTACAGCTGTGAGTTTAGCTCCAACTTATAGTAAGGACTCTATCTCTTTCTTTATAGTACTACAGTATTTACATACTGAGCTGTGAGTTTTACTCCAAGTACTTTAAAGACTTATCTTTCTTTTATCTTTCTTTTATTTATTATGACATTTACTTGCTAAGGACTATTACTACACAATTAGCAAGGACTCATCTTATTTTGTCTTTGTTTATCTTTGTTTATCTCTCATTCATTTCATGCTTGTGGCTGCACATACTTAGCTTACTATGGATGTGTCTCAAGTCACATGATCTCATTGATCTGTGAACTTTACTTACTTGTACTATCTTTAGGACACTCAATCTATAATATAATGCAACGAGGAATGGCAACACATGGTTTTTTTCATGTCCAAAACATGGCTATAAAAAAAGTCATCCCCTGGTGTGGCACACCACACATGGCAGCACAGCACATGCACAGCAGTGTAGCACAAAATTCCTGCACATGTATGGCAGCACCACAGTGTGCACCTGCATCACTGCTGTGTCAACAGCTCATCCACTTCTGTTTACATATCATTCTTTCCTTTTATTGTCTGTTACAATATATATATATATACAACTGTAGTCATGTCTTATTGGTTGATGTTGCAATGCAACAAGTGTTTGTTCTATCTTGACATTTTGCAAACCTCTTGGTGGGTTCTATTGATACCATCTTTTTAAACAATACTATGTTGGGCAGAATGTTCAGGCTATGTCTTTTCTGTATTGAATCATGCTACTGTATTCATGAGTATCATTGTGCCTGCAAGTAGGCTGGGTACTTTGGCTCTACAATCATGTTGGTCTTTCTTCTATCTTTATCCATCTACACTTAAATGCTTTTGCAGTATTTGTTGTTATTAAAGGTTCTTCACAAACTCTCTCCTTATTTTCTTATCTCGAGATTTCCAGACTTTGTGCTACATTTGATCATATCTCCACTTCTACTGATCTGTTTAAGTCCTAACTCTGCACACATATAGTGCACATAGTTAACATTCATACTCCACATTTATGCATACTATAAAAGGGTTCCCAGGTGGTGCAACTGCTTTCTTCAGTTGCTCATCTTGGACTCTAGTCCCCCACTTAGTGTGGTATTTGTAGTGCTCTTTTCTCTAATGACAAGTCACCTTCTATTGAATTTTAACAGTATTTCCCCTTTTACTTCCCTTACACACAGGTCCAGTGTTCCTGGGCTGATGAAGAGGGACATGTATGAGTACTGATCATTGTCAGTACAGTGCACCTGCACATGCTTTGCCAATGGGTATGGGTATGGGTTTTCATGGCTGATAGCCAGTGATGATCAATAGGGATGGGGACAGGACAGGGGCATTGACAAGGCCTGTTGCAACTTATGTATAATGACACAGATAAATATTTGATTGTATCTTATTTAGGCAATGTTGCAACACAGCAGGTCTATGTTGAGCACAGGCCATGTGCGAGAGAGGAACTTAGAATAGTTCTTATTCTTCTACTACGACGCTACTAGCTAATTATAGTAAGTCTAGTAGTGCATGGACCAGACATGTGAAGAGGAGAGATGTGTGTATCTACGTATGTCCATATTGGAGTGTGTTTGTACAGTAGATGGACGAAAAAGGAAACAAGATGTTACTAAGCAGTACAGATGTCAACACCCCCCCTTACTGGGAACACACTCAACTAGACCTAGACGAGACCTGTGAGCCAAAAAAGATGAAAAGGGGAGGGCTTTTGTAAGTGTATCAGCAATGATAGAAGAAGATGGAAGACGATGAACAGAAATAGACCCAGAAGAAATGGAGTCCCATATGTAGTGGTGACGAATGTCGATGTGTTTGGTGCCATGTGTAACAACGGGGTTGTTGGCGATGTCGATGGAACCCTTGTTGTCGCCATAAAGCATAAGTGAAGAGGGAAAGGTAAAGCCAACTTCATGAAGTAACGAACGCAGCCACATTCCTTGAGCTGCCGCTTGGGAGAGTGACATGTATTCAGCTTCTGTTGATGACAGAGAAACGGTGTGTTGTTTTCTAGATGACCAAGTGATTGCACCTCCTGCCAATAGGAACACGTATGCTCTGATCAATTTGCGGTCATCAAGATCGCCTGCCCAGTCTGAGTCGGAATATCCCATGATACCCGCACCTTCGTTCCCGTTGTAGCATAAGCAATGATGAAGTGTTCCTTTGAGGTAACGCAGGATATGTTGTGCTAGAGTGAGGTGAGACGGAAGGGGGTTTGTGAGGAATTGTGATAGCTTCATAATGGCAAAGGCAATGTCAGGGCAGGAGACGATGGTGGCATACAGAAGTGAACCTATGAGCTGTTGGTACTCTAGGCGAAGAGAGGTTGCAGCGGTGTAATCGTCTCCTGCTTTAACTGGAGAGGAACCTGGAGGAAGTGGCGTGGTGGTTGGGTTGCAATCGATGAGGTGGAACCTATCAAGAAGATCGAGGACATACACCTTCTGATCGATTTGGAGAACACGGTTGTCTTGATCCCTAGAGATGTGTAGGCCAAGATATGACTTAATCTCACCCAAATCTGTCATCTGGAAGAGCGCTTGTAGTTGTGCTTTGCAGTCCTCAACTTCAGCCAATGAGCCACCCATGATTGTGATGTCATCAACATAGAGTACAATGATCAGAGGTTTGGAAGAAGAAGTGGAGACATATATTCCAGAGTTGGAATAGGTGCAGGTGAATGAGAGCCCTAGGAGGGAATGGTGCACCTTGTGATGCCATTGTCATGACGCTTGCTTTAAACCATAAATGGCTTTGGAGAGGCGGCAGACCTTGCTTTCAGTGCCTGGAGTAACAAACCCTTGTGGTTGCTCCATGTAGATTTCTTTGTCTAGGTCTCCGTTTAGGAACGCGGATTTGACGTCCATGGAGTGGATTTCCCAGTCTTCTAGTGTGGCTATGGCAAGGAGGGTACGTAGAGATTCAAAATGCACAACTGGAGAGAAGGTTTCATTATAGTCTACTCCATGTACTTGAGTGAAACCTTTTGCCACAAGGCGTGCCTTGTATCTGCTGTCAGCTTTCTGTTTGAAGACCCATTTGTTGCCGACGACGTTATGACCTTTGGGAAGGTCAACAAGGTCCCAGGTGTGTAGATCCGCAAGAGAAGAAAGTTCTTCTTTGCAGGCTGTGCGCCATGCATCGGATTCTGCACTCTGCAGGGCTTGTTTCAGCATTAGAGGGTCACGTGACACGGCATGGGAAAGGATGGCAGAAATGGATGGTGAACTGTGAGGAGTGGCAAAAACGTCATCAGCATCAGAACTCCCCCCTTCACCGAGGATGTCCACAAATTTGTGGGGGCCGTAGGCACTGTCAGCAAAGTGAGCAGGGCATCTCGAGACTCATTGAGGGCGATGAGGGATAGGGTAGTCCTTGTCGACAAGGTGAACAGCAGGTCTCAGGTGGCTGGGGGAGCCAGACAGAGCTCTGTGCCATGGAGGTGAGTCAGGAGGTCCTTGGTCATGGACATGATGCTCAGACCGTCTAGCACGTATGCACAGAGGAGGCGATGTCAGGGGAGGTGCGCGAGGCGGGGTGATGGGCACATCGCTACCAGCAATGGGAGTCAACGGGGCAGGGTCTCACTCAACAATAGGAGCAGCTTGCGATGGGGGCAAAACAGGTGTGTTGTTGCCACTATGTCCACTGTTGTCATTGTCATTACCATCATCGTAGCGACCATCACTCCCTGCGTTGGAACCCACATTGTCATTGTCATT
>QLPN01009005.1:0-22860 GCA_003314395.1 Albatrellus ellisii
ACTTAGCTCCCCAGAGCTTCTAGAGACTTGAGTTCAAACAGCTGTTCCCTTCTTGCAGTAATCAGAGAGTGTTCCCTCAATTGTCCAATGTTTACAACCAGTATACTGAGAGATGGTCTCAATGTCCAAAGATCATGCCATGTTGACTATGGCTCCATGGAGATCATCAGATAGAGCTTGGCCATGAGTCATAGTGATGGTTGAGACAATTGCCACATTGGGAAGCTACAAGTAACAACATATTATCATCTATATAGTAACTGGCCACAACATTTTATAATCCCATGTTTTCATATGGGGCACCCTCAACTACACTATCCTTGACAGTCTCCTGCTGTTGGCTTATTTTTCTGCCTATTGGTTCTCGAGATATTGCTTACACATGTATTTTTGGCTGGACTCAAACTAGAGTTTGCAAAACTCAACTAAAAAATAAGCGGATTGTGGGGTGCTCTAGAGCTAGATTAGTAGCACAAAATAGACCCAAATATCTTGCAAAAATGTGGGCTCGTTGTTGAGATATGGCTCGCAGAAGATTTACAGCCCATATGTGCAAAAATTCAATGAAATCACGCGACCGCCAACTTTGTTGCAAACGGCAATAACCTAATGTTAGGGTTTAGTGTGCATGAGCAGCCAAACACCTATTCACAAGGATACTGGGACCTCCGAAGTGAACGTGTGAACAACAATGTTGCGATTGACGAGATAAAAAGACAGAACAACGAAAAGAGGCTAAGATAGCCTTAACCAACATACAGTACGTGTCTTATATAGTACAAGCAGGTGACGCTGCTAACCATGAAACACTGATAGATGATCTCCTGGAGGGATTACACCCTCAGGCTCATGTTAGCTCCACAATTGCATGGAGGTGGAAAGGATGAGAATACGAAATAAAAAGTGAAGTGCATGAGTACGTATCCTGAATCCTGACAAAATGCCAGTACATATGTATTGAGATAGATAGTTGTATTTTTTCTCCTCATTCACACACAGGGTTTGTGGAACTGCTACCGCATGTATATTGGAGCACTATCATGGACAGTCGTGCACGTGTCATCTATTCAACAAACCATTCTTCGTATCTCCGAATCTCACTGATCATTGATGAAACCACCCCATTTCTCGTACTAAATCTCACACGAGACGGTCTCTCCCAGTGCAATGGTGTCTTCTATCGAGGTTTGGCCATTCCCGGCTCTATAGGAGAAGACACATGACTTACTATCTTGGCTCACTGTCTGTTCAGTTCTTTTGTCCGTTCAGCTTCCGTGACCTTTGATGCAATGTCATACTAGCGATTGCCTGGGTATAAATATTGCGAGACATCAGCGTTAAGCATCATTGGATTCCCACTCAATATCCAGCCAACATGAACGCTGCCTTCGACAACGGTCCCACACCAATTCATGATTTGGTTGGAGCCTTCAACTTCGCTGGGGTTCATTTAGACTCCTTATGAATCTCACAGATCTAGGTTAGCTGACACTCGACTGACATGTTTAGGTGGATGTCATGAATTTGATAGCAGATGATCATCTCCATATCCATCTGGCACCATCGTATGGGCCTGGTGCACCACCCAACCGTGACACTGTAGAGGCACTGGATGATAATCATAAGATCTTGATAGATAGCGCAATGGGGGCTTTGGCTGGGATACCACTTGCCAACCACAACTGGAACAACATTAGTGCAGCTATGATGCCAAATCCCCTACTTCAAGCCCTAGGTGGTGGCATTAAGCGAGTGAAAGTGTGGTATACGTCTGGGGCAGATCAGCTCAATCCCGATGTCGTTGCTGCCAATGCTGATCAGGTATGAAACCTTTCCTGAGTCCTACATATAAGCTCTCATTGACACTGCAACCTTACACCTATGGCACACAGGTGCAAGCTTTGTTTGCTGACGCTGTCAATGACCAAGATGTCTGTGACTCTACAGGGATCAATGACGGGGTACTCGGCCAAATCATTGCGTGAATCATTGAGATGGTCAACAATTTGAATGGCATGGGTGATGCTAGATTTGAACACAAGAAGCCCCTCATCGACATTACTGTTCTACGATTCCCTGATGCTGACTGTGACTTTCTCCAGGTTTGCACTAGGTTATGTATCATTAGTAGTAAATTCACTATTTTCAGATTTACCGCATCAAACTCGTCACTTGGTTTCAGCCTGGGGACATCCTGGGCCCCAAGATAGAAGATAGGAGAGATAGGATTAGCATCACGGTTAGTAAGTAGATGTTTCTCGTGTTTCCTCTTCAACAGAAGCTTGGTACCGACCCAACCCCCTAGAATACGCCACTCGCAGGTTTAACTCCGCCACAGGTGCCATCGCTGAACTCAGTGATGCGGCTAGGGCAGCAGCTATTGCCCAGGCCATTGGCCTCTTTCCTGAGGACTGATGCTCGGCTGCCCAGAATATGTAACAAGCTACCAACGATCAATCTATCCTTGTCGAGTACCTGTTACTTGTGATTGCAATGTACTACAAATAGTGCTATTGCTTTTGAAATGCAATCACTTCCATCTGGTCCGATAATCTTTATGATTGCACGGCACCAAAACGGTCTCCGCAGCTGGCGTCAGTGACCATTCTGCATTTGCATCAGGGGAAATAGTGGATTTGTAATGCGAGTCACTAGCCCCTGTCCCTGGCGAGCTAGAAGGCATCTTGCAAGTGCTACATAGATGAAGTCGTGGAGAAAATGGATGTCTGGGCTCGTGGGTTCTATGATACTTTGAGCTGCCCATTCCTGCCACTGTCATCCAGCCAGAATATCCCACCAATGGTGCGATCATGCTGCTTCCTTTCCACCTCACTTGTCTCGAGAATCTCTCCCTTGAAGCAGTAATAATGTCTCTATTCTGGTGCCTTGGGTGAATTCTTCGTGCAGGACAAATTATCTCTTCATGAATGGCTGCCACATAAAGCGTTTGTCATGACTTGGTGCAATCATCACCGTCGCCATCATGATGAAGAGTCTACTCTCCACTATCGTTGGCGAACTTGTGCGGCCGACGATGGCCTGCACTTTGTGCATTACTCCAGGACAGAGTGAGACCACTTACTCTCCATTCCTCATGAAGATCCCCAGTGACTGTCTTGTTGAGTCAACTGCTACACCCCATGTCAGTCTGCGACTGACAAGCCCTCTGATGCCATTAAGATACCTGAGTGTACAAGTATACAGACGAAAAGACACCGTGACACCCATTCATACACTGGCCCCATAACCCATTGATTAATGTCTACAGTACAACACTCCGCCACTCCTGAAAGGCCGGTATCTTGCTGCCAACAGCCGTCCACCACCACTCAATGGCGCTGTCTGCATCGTAGCTGAACTGATGATTGCTCTTGCCGCGGTCTGCCCAGTGGTTTGGGTTCCCTGCCGTCCGCTTGATATAGTCGTCATCACCGTCGTCGTCATCCACACCTGGGAGTGGCTCACGAGTGCACTTGGGTGACGACCCTGCGATAGCGAGTTCGAGCACTATGGTGTGGTGCATGTCATTATCGTGGGTCTCCTGTTCAGGTACATCTGGCAGGTGGAGGATATGCTGAAGTGCACGGGAGGCCTGCTGCGTGTCACTCGTGCGCGAGTACCTGTGACAACCATTCATTACGAGTCACACGCCCCGAAAAAGGGAAGCAGATACCGCATGTCCTGATAAGTCTTCAGCAGTATGGGAAGTTGGTCGAGAGAGGAGATGTGAGACATAAGAGCACTGAGAACCACCGAGTCCTCTATAGCCATTGCAGCACCCTGAGCATGGTACGGCTGCCAAGACAATGTGGGGTGAGCACCACATCAGTACAAGGAGGCAGACAACACACCAGCATTGGATGACATGCATCTCCGAGCAAGACCACATGATTCTTGGGGTGTATCCACATCTCGAGTGGTTGCCAATCCATAAGATGCCAGTTTAAGGTCTGCTTTACATGAGACAGAAGTTTCTGGATCCTGGGTGACGCACACACAAGGTTGAAAACGTGAATCATGACACGCAACCATAGACAGCAGCCTACCTGGGCTCGAAGTCAGTGTAGTCAGCACGCATCTTCTCCACGCTGGCAGACGCGGTCCAAGACTCAACAGAGCCATCATCCAGATGCAGGAGCATGACATTGTACTCCTTCCTGGCTCTCTGAGGCATGTCAGCTGCAATAGACGAGAAAGAGTGCAGTGCAGAGACGGACGATATTGTAGGCCATGATGTGCCACCACGGACCCATCCATGCGGACATCTCCAGGGTGTCGATGAATGGCTTGAGATCGGGGTCGGCGAGCATGATGTCAGTGCTAATGATGCAGCGATAGGCAGCATCACCAGTCAGATGAGGGGTGTTCTTTTTCCCGGTGACAATGCCCTGGAGGAGACTCTTGACGCAGTCAGTGCCGACAATGAGGTCGGCATGCACAATCTTGCTGGAGCCTAGAGTAAGACTGGGGCCACCGTCAGCTTCAGGATCAGGCTTGATGGTGACGACAGAAGCGCCGAGGCAGATAGTGACGTTGGGGGAGGTGATGGCGAGGCGGTGGAGCATGGCGTGGTAGTCTGCGCGGTGGACATGACAATAGGGTGCACCATCGGAGGTTTCCATACATCCACCCCAGCAGGTGTAACTGATGCATTCACCCAAGTCGTAGCGGCAGAAGACAATGGCCTTGGTGTGCACGGCCGTAGCGCGGAGGGTGGTTTCGAGGCCCCAGCAGAAAAGGAGGCGGGTGGCATTCGGGGAGACCTGGATGCTGGCACCGACATCGATGAGGGCAGAGGCAGACTCGAGGAGGGTGATGTGGTGACTGGCCTAGGTGAGGGTGTGTGCAGTGGATAGACCACTGAGGCTGCAGCCGACGATGGCGACGTGGAGGGGAAGGGGGCCTTGCAGCTGTTGTGGAGAGGAGGAACAGGGTCGAGAGGGAAAGAGGGAATATCTAGAGTGGGGGCAAAGTGTGGGGTGGGAGAAGAGAATAGACTGTGGAGATGACAGATGGCAATAGGATATACATCATGTTAGGCTTAAACACTAGGTGACTTCCCGTCTAGATGTGCTAGATGGACTCTAGATCCAAATTTTCGAGTCCCACCCATGAACTTTCAAATTGTAGAATTCCCCTTTAAATTGTATAAGACATATCAACTCTATATCAATAACAATAGAATCCTAGATTGTTAGACAACCTTGTTTGAAATAATACACCATGATGATGACAGCCATTTCTTGCTGCAGTCTCTAGCTAATGATGATCTCCATGAAGAGGAGTTGTTCAACATGGTGGCATTTGTGTGCTAGCAAGAGCAAATTGGCCTTCATTACCACAACGGGTATTGAGTGACCTCTAGACCTAAATGGCTGAGAAGCTGATGGTAGCTGAGACTTTGTAACCCAGTTTAGAGTCGGAGGGGGTCTCTAAACTTTAAATCTGAGGGGGGGGTACACCCCCCCCCCTTCAGATTCTGTGAGCTTGAAATCAGTACTCTAGATTGTTTTGCCAAGATGCCGAGACTCAGAATTATGGCTCAATAAATGTCGGCCCTTGCAGAATTCTTTGCTGTGGTGCTATGTACATCACACAATATTGAGATTCTTATCTTTTCCTTATCTGATTAGATCATTATCACTCTTCTCACCCTTCAACACCTGCAGCCCACACTATTTAGTCAGCATGGTCTGTGTGCAACCTCAGCATGTATATCAGTAGTGTTATAGTGTCTGTACAATAAAAGTGGACATCCTCTTTCTTCAGTGTGCCTGCACCTGTCTTTACATAAATCCACTTCAAATACCCTCCTTTTCACTCCTGTCATGGAGTGGCCACTTCTTTTCTTCATCATCTCCTTCTCCACCCTCATAGTCTACCACCATCTCCCACCATGCATCTGAACACTCCTCCCCTTCTGATCATGTCCTGTTGTTATGTGCTGTGAAGAACATACACTCTCTAGATAGTGAGACATGTGTTCACACAGGTTATGGCAGACAACTGAAAGGAGGAGAATTGTGTTCATGTATTCCCGGTATCAGGAGAAAGTAGATAGCATAGCTGCAGTGGTGAGAAGTGTTGTGGACAGCAGAAGGTTGCCACAGAGTGATGAAGTAGAGCTGCAAGGTATGTTAGGTGTGGTGAGGACAAGATGTAGAGGTGAGGTACTCACTCAGTGTCTATAAGATGATGACTGAGGAGTAGTAGTGTAGTGGTACATCTTATATAGTAAAGGGAGATGGAGTTGAGGCGGAGCATGTAAGCTACAGTACAAGGATGCCCAAAAGTATGTGGGATGTGGGTCATCCAGAGTGTAGGTGGTGAGGGAGTGTAGCAGTGAGTGGTGTATCAAGTATATGTAATTATGTGTAAGAAGTGAGAGGGGAGGAATGCTGAACAAAAAAGTAGTAATTATAGTCATGACACACAGTGGAAGTTCAACAACATGTGGAAGGGAAATTGGAACACACTTTTTTTGCAAATTGACTTGGATGGGGAAGGGAAGTCAAATTGTGGGTGGAGGAAATCTATTTCTTCTGACAGATGATTCACCATTTAAATACAAGTCTAGCTCCAAGATGGGAGCACAACAAAACAAAACAGAAAATTTACAACATAGGATTGATCATAGGGATATTTGCAATGATGTGGAGTCTAGATGCAAACAATTAGAGTATCATGCTATACAGATGAGCAAAATAGGAAAAGTGCTGATCACACCAAATGCTGACTTTGTGACTTGTGACTCCATGGACTGTGCCTTGGCCTACACATATTATCAATCCTGCTCCTTGTCAGCCAAACCCAGTCCTATAGTCTGACATATAAACAAATGTGTGATTGATGTGACTGCAGATGATTGTCATGTGCAGCATGTTAATGTCACTGTGTTTGCCTCATGTCACTGATGGTTGTTTTCCAGCATTATGTATTGTAAGACCTGCAAGCAGGCTACTGACAATTTTGGACAGACAATCTAGCTTACTTACTTACTTACTTACTTACTTACTTACTTACTTACTTACTTACTTACTTAGCAGCCATGTGCTGGAATGGTCTGACAGCATGTAGTACAATACAACTATAACATACTATACTACACTATGTGAATGCTGCCAAGGAGACAGAGCTCTGAGATGTAGCAACATACATACACAAATACCATATTTAAGGAGTCTGGGGTGTGCCCCTCCTCTCCAGTTACCTACAAGCCACTTCCCAGTTACTTACCAGCTATCATGAGCTACCAGGAGTCACACAGATTCTATGCTATGAGCCTGCCACTACCCTGTTCTATGTCATTCTATTATCATCATCTTTTCTCCTCATTATGTGTTTTAGGCTAGGAGCCTGCTGCTCTGGTCATACATGTCTATCTAACCACCTTGTACCTTGAACTCGCATGTAAGCCATCTTCCTTCTGTACAGTATGCATGATGCTCATCATCTCCTCCCAACTGAAATCTTGACTGTGTCAGGTGCCATTATTTTGGTGCATTTACTTCTTTATTTTCTTTTACTTTTCTTTTCATTTTCATTTGATTTGATTTGATTTGATTTGATTTGATTTGATTAGATCATCTTTCCATTCACTCTATCTGATCTTATCTGATCTTTATCTACTTACTGTTGCTTTATGTTCTGGATGTGCCCATGCTGTGCATGATGTCATTACTTACTGTGGGTATTGACTGTAGCACCTGCCCTAGAGTACTGCACTTGTCCATGCATGTTTTCCTTTAGTATATAGGTAGCTGTAGTATAGTGAATATACTTCAGCTTGTTATGGCTGGCATATCCTATTCTTTGGAGTGATCCTTAGTCTAGTGTGTGCTGGTCTCCCATCAGGGATATGTAGGACTGCTGTCTGACAGACTGTCCACAGTCAATGCAGTTGGATGTAAGACACAGCCAGAAGGGGTGACTTGTGGGGGTGATGACACAGGCAGAGGGAACCATTGAAACCTGGGCAGGGCAGCAGACTGAGAGATGACAATGATGTAAAACAAACAGGCATTAAGCCCAAGACTGATTGAGATTGTGAAAAGGGCTAAATCACATCACAGGAAGAGAAGAGGGCAAGACTGCCACATCTATAAGATAGAGAAGATGTGTACCAGAGGGTAGAGGGTACACAGAAGAGAGAGAGAGAGAGAGAGAGAGCTGCATAGAGCAGGTATGTCAGAAGAGAACTCAGAGAGTAGAAGAATTACTCACCTCAGCACATGCAGAAGTGCTGAGGTGAGACAAAGACAAAATAAAGAAGACATAGTAAGAGTTGAAGAGGAGCTCAAACCATAAAGAGAAAAGAAATACCAATAAGATGAGATAGAGATAAGTATACTTAATAAATAAACAGTGTGATCAGCATCATAAGGTAGTAAAAAACCAACAGGAATGAGTGAGTGGGTGAGGTAGAGCATCAGGGGGTGGATAGGTGGGTATAGAGATGCTCCCCAAGGTGCAGTGAGGCACAACATTGATGGGGTGGGTATATGACAATCACCACTGAATGTGGGGGAGCCAATGCAGGAAATGGGGCAGAATGTGACTGGGCAAGGACAAGGGATGGGGTGCAGGGACACAATGGATGGTGAGCATAGACATGAGGTAGGAATGGGTGAACTGGAGGGTAAACCAGAGCACAGCAATAGGAATAGGCAGTGAAATTAGAGTGGGGGGTGTACAGAGAAGGAAAAAAAGATGATTTTTTTTCTTTTTTGGGTGAGAGACATTGAGAGATGAGAGGAAGAGAGAGAGAGATGGAAAAAGAAATGAGAAGGCAGTGCAGATCATAGAGGGAACAGGGAAAGGCAAAATAGAGCAGGAATATGGTGGGAGGGTGTGAAGGATGAGAAGAATTGAGTCAGTTTCTTAATTTTATTCATTTTTTAGGTTAATTTAAATTTTTGATAGTTTGTTTTTTTGGCAAGAGAAAGAAAAGAGAAAAAACATAAACATGAAAGGGAGCAAAAAATGTGGAGGGAGGGTGAAAAGGCACACAGCAAGTGGGAAGTTGTGGGTACTCCTGCCCTAAACTGGGGAGCATGATAAAATTGACTGCCACTGCTAAACTTCATCAACACCATCTTCTTCATTTACCTTCCATCAGCCAACATGTCCCATGCTTCCTCCTCCACCACTACCTCCTCTGACTGTGTGCTCATGCACATTTGTGCATGCATACACACAGCTCTCAATGCATGGCTGCAAGGCAAAGGACACAATGAGGAGGCATACTGGACTTGGACAGCAGGTGCTGCAACACTCCTGGTATGTGACACAAGTCACTGACTGACTGACCCCACTAACCTTGAGTGCACAGGACATGCACTGGCAGCCCAATGGCACTGTGGCTGATGTGGCATTCTTTCTTGAAGGTGTCCATGACATTGTGGCAGCTGTAGTGCAACCAAGCTGATTGAGGTGGGTGCACAAGTTCCTCCTGCCAGTGCAGGTTGAGGAATATGCATGTGCAGCCAATGATGCAGTTGAATGTGAGTGGGAGCTCAAGGAAGCTGCAGAATGTGAATGTGAGGAGCATGAGACATGGGAATGCATGGAGCAGGAGGCACAGGAGCTAGTGGAGTGCAAGGCATGTGAGCAGGTGGAATGCAAGGCATAAGAGCAGGCAGCATGTGATGAGGCCAAATGACTGGTGGCCTGGGCATGGGAGATGGAGGAATGTGACAAAGCCAAGTGACTTGTGACTGAGGAGTGTGCTCAGGTTGAGTGGGCAATGCAGGCCACAGCAGAGGTCAAACTGCAGGCACCACCAGTGGGGAATGGCACATGCAGGCAGAAACCCAAGGTTGTCTTACACAAACAGCCACAGAAGCCCCTCCAGATGCAGGTGTTGGGTGAATGGCAGGCACACAAGGGCACTCCAGTGCACTCATGGATGGTGGCAGCAATGTGACTGCTGTGTAGCTTGCTCACAGCTGATGAGGATAGCCCAGAGGCCAGCAGTGAGAGCAATGATGCAACCAGCAGTGATGATGACAGTGATGAAGATGATGACAAATGCAAGGATGAGCTGGCAGCCTCCTCAAGGATGGCTGGTCTGAGATTGGTGAAGTGCAGGGTGGAAGACATGGTGGATGATGTGACACCTTGTCCATCAAAATACACATGGACAGAGCTGGCAATGACAGGCACAGTTGTGACACAGCAACATGGACAGAAGTGGACTGATGTGGGTCCAACTTGGTGAGTAAGTGCACTTTGCTCAGTCTTGGTCCTGAGACTGATGCAATGCAGGCTGTTAGGGCATGTGGTCTGTGCTGGCACACAAGGAGCACCTGCATCTGGTATGAGTGGGCAGGGTGCTGCATCAAATGTGTGCACCAGCACAAATGCTGTGAAGGTGTGGTACAACTGCACTGGTCAGCAGTCACTGGTGAGTACTTGCAATGTTCTGTGACATTGAGAGAGCACTCAGTCATTTTGAACAGCCCTGCAGACCACCACACTCCTCTTTGTGCCAGGTGGCAGTGATGAGGCAGGACCAAGTTGTGCTGTCACCCACAGACATGCAGTTGCCACTGACACATTGCCAGAGGTAAGCACTGCCATGACCCTCACCCTGCCAGGGTTGTCTCTGGGGTGGGTCAGGTATGATGTTAGCAGTGTCATTGTGGCAGTCTTGGACTGGGAGACTCTCCAGTGGCACCAAGTGTGCCACTTGTCCTTGCAAAGACAGTGGCTTGTGATTAACCAGATGCTCCTAGTGGTTGAGGCCAAAATCGAGGAGGTGCATGCATGGCTCAGGGCACTAGAGTGGCAGAGTCTGGAGCACAGTGCATTGCTGCAGAAAGTGAGCAGTGCAAAGGACAAGGGGAAGGGGAAGGAAAGGGAATAAAGGTTGCCATGCACATATATTTTTATTGTCTCCTGTACATTTATAAATCTGCAAAATAAAAGCAAGAGGGTGAAAGTAAAGGAACAAGTGAGAGACCTGTGAGCAGATTAAAAACTGGATAGGAAATAAGTAAAGAGAGAAAGGCATATAAAAGAGATGTGTTTTTAGTCACAGTCAATGACTTGCTCCTCAATGTCATCTAGCATAGTAGACTCCAGTTGATGGAGATGTTCTGTTGTGACATCTATAAGGCCATCAAGTGGAGGCAAGGGAATTGCATGTCACACAAAATAGGGGATGATGTGAAATGCTGCAATAGGCCTGTTGAGAATGGAACCATCAAGTTCACAGAGGATATATGTGCTGCCTCTATTGTGTGAAAGAACTACAAGTGGGCTGAGATAGCATGGACACATTTTGTGATTTAACACTTTTTCAATTGTGGTGTGGCAGATGAGGATGAGAGCACTGTGCTGGAAGTTGAAGTTGGGGATAGTTGTGTCATACTTGTGCTTGAATCTAGCCACAGTGGCATGTCACATGTCAAATATGGTGGAGTGTAGCTCTGTGAGATGCTCTTGATGCTTCTGGAGCATGATTGCCCTGTGAGAAATGAGATTGGTAGTGGATAAAATGGAATCTGATGGTGGAACAAGATATGTAGCTTTGGTGATGTTGAGGGGTAGGGTGGGGTGCATGCCAGTAACTGCAAAATAAGGGGGACACCCCATGCACCTATGAACTGTAATGTGGTCAGCCCAAAACATGGAGTATGCAACCTGGGACCATTTTGACTGGTCACCATCTGCAGCCTTGAACAATGCCTGGCACACATCCAAATGTAGATGCTCAATGATGCTGTTGGTGCAAGAATTGTAACCCAAAATATGGATATGCTGAATGTGATACCACTGCACCAAATAATTGAGCACTTTAACATATGGCACACTGTTGTCTGAGACAATGTCCATCAGTGCTCCCCAGTGACAAAGAATATCTTCAGATATCCAGTCACTGAGGGATTTAGCCATCATGGAGCACAGCATGCAAAACTCTGGATAATGTGTGAGTGAGCAATGACCTTGTGCAATATACTTATATCTGCCCAACAGAGGCATGTACATGGAATCCATGTACATTTTGGCAAATAAGGGTGTGGGCATTGCAACTGTTGGAGGCAGCAAGACATTCCTAATCTGCCACAGTTGACAGATATGGCATGTCTGCACAAGCCAGGCAACATCTCATGGCAATTGAGGCCACCAGAAGTGTTCACAAATTAATGTGTGCATTGCATAAATACCCTGATGACTGATATCATCATGCACAGATCACAGAATGGGTAATTGCTCCTCATAAAAGAGGACTTCTTTGTGCTGGCCATGCAGGTCTTTCTGCTGGAGCCTTCCTGTGACCACAAAGAATTCAGTACAATAATACATGAATCTTGCATACTGTGCATCATCAATATCATTTGGGCACTGTAAGTTGTCTAGCCACATGTGAACAGTGAGACACCACTCATCCTGCTGCAGTACTGCATTGTTTTGCAGAATTGATTCAGTTGGTGCATTTTTGCCATCAGGTTGAGATACTGGATCACCCTCTGCAGGGGAATCTGATATGTTGTTAGTTAAAATGGCAAGGGATTGGGGAGTGGTGTTGAGACATGGAAACAGTGGGTAAATAATATGTATAATACCATAAAAGCAGTTGATCCATTTGTTGAAATCTTCTTCATTGTCATCCTCTGGCTGATCACTGGGTTGTGGTGACAGTCCATCTGGACCATGGACCACACTGGGGACATGCACAAGTGTGAAGTGAAATGCAAGGATACTGATAATTCACCTATTGATACTTGCAGAAGGCACAAGGTCTGGGTTGGTTAGCATGCCTTTGATATACCAGGCATCAACTTTGACAAAGAGATTTTGAACACCTATGATGTAGAGTTTTAATGTGTGCAAGGCATGGAATAAGCTGTAGATCTTGAGTTTTGCTTGCAAAAAGTGTGACTCTCGATCGTTAAGCATTATTGAGCCAAAATGTGTGAAATAGTGATGTCCATTGTTTTCTGAATCCTCTTGACTGAGGATGAAGCTGACCACAATATATGAGGTGTTGACTGAAAGGATAACAGGTGCAGGTAAATGATAGTTGATTGGTCTGAGTGTGGGTGATGAGAGAATGGCTTGTTTGAGATCTTCTTGTGCCACTAGCTGCTCTGGACCAAAGATAAAGGGTTGGAGTTTATGAGTGAGCATGGTGAGAGTGTGAGCATGATGCATGAAATTGCAGATAAAGATATGAAGAATGCTGACAGTACTGAGGAACACATGAATGTCAGAGAGGTCACAGCAAGGACCCCACTTGGATATTTTTGTGATGTGTGATTCCTCAGGAATGTGACCTTCTGGAGTACAATGGTGTCTCATGACATTGAAGTCTGGAGTGCAGAGCACCATCTTGTGCCCTGAGAACATGCCTCCAGTGTACTTCATTCATTGGATTATGCAGTTAAGATTTTGGAAATGCTCCTAAACAAAGCATTGGATGCTGGGATTCTGAGGAATTATTTTGTATTTACCATTGATGTTGTGGTAATTGGTGTCAGGACCTTTCACTGGTATGTTGTTGATAAATGGTACTGTGACATGCAGGATTTCAGACTGTAAAATATGAGTAACATCTTCATGGAAAATAGGAACAGAATTTGTCCACCCCATTGGAAGGGTGATTGTGAGGCACACACTAGGACAGTGAGGTCACAACTGAAGAAGAGGAGGATTGGTGAGGGATTGAGACAATACACCTTAAGAAGATTCATGCTGTATAGCAGATATCTCAGATGTATAAAGCTAAAGAACTATCTACTACATGAGAATTTTTATATACTATGGAGATTGGTGCATGGACCATGTGCTATTACTGTAGGGCAGGCATATGTAAATAAGATGCACAGTATCTGTGAGAGATATCAGTAAGCACCTGTGGGAAATGTAGTCATAATGGTATAGTAAGCAGTCTGATGACTAAATAAATATGTGTCATAGATTAATTGTGATAAGATCTACTGGTGATGAGATAAGATATCTCTAGTAGATCTTGAGTGATAAGAATGAAAGAAATTGTAAAATGAAAGGAAAAATAAGTATGTTCTGACAGTGATGAGATGTAGTGTGCCAAACAGTGACTGGAATGTGGTTATATCCCATGATAATTCTGTGAGTGATTGCTCATCATAGCTGACATAGATCCAATGTCATGCCACAAATGTGACCCATGAATTGTTCTGCAAGAAGGTCTGTGAATGGGGGTACACTGGAGTATTGGATTGTCACCATGTTGAGTGGCTCAAGACTGTGCACAATCTGAAGACTGGTACTGTCCTTTTTGATGACACAAAACCAGCATGACTGATATGATGAATTGGATGGCCCATAGACACTGGCCACAATCTTTTTGGTAATGGGGTAGCATACTTCTGTTGAAACAGGCATAGGGACACACACAGCAGACAGATTACAGATAGATATGATAAGGCTTGAAGCCACATTGTTTTTTGAGGGATTGGCCAAAGGACTAATGTCCAGAGGCATGACACATGAAGAGAGATCAGAAAGAAGCATACACAAAGGTAGCAGTACACAAAGAGGCAGAATGACTGTGCCAATTCAGGTAGTTGTCAGATAGATGATGGAGAGTGTTCAGAAGGTTACATACCTCAGCAGGAGTAGAAGTGCTGAGGTAGTATGGCAAGGGAGTAGAGAAGATATAGTAAAGAGGACTTGAAATTGGAGAGGAGTCTGAATCATACAGAATTAAGAGATGTTCCAAAAGGGGAAAGGTAAGAGTTGAATAGTGATGAATGAGTCAATACAAAAAATAACAGGTTAGACAGTGTGTCCAGTGTTGTGGAATAGAAGCAAATTTTGACAGCTTCATTGTAGATACCTGGTGGGATGGGAATGTACCCAAGGCTTGTGTTCTATGACAGGGATTTCTACTAGTGGGAAGAAGTCCTCCCAGAAATGTCCTCACTTGGAGTTGTCCCATGGAAAGCCCAAGTGCTGTAGGCACATAAAGTGGTGTATGAGATCACACTTGGTGGGCCAAAGGGAGTCACCACTGTGTGCTCTGTCTATGATGTCTCTGTATTCATTAGTATAGCATCTGACTGGAATAAATGGTGGGGGATTTGGTAAAAGCATGGGAATAGATGTGAGTGGATCACCACATATGTTGTGAATAATGCAAAAGCATGACAGGAGATCAGCCATAACTGGGCACACTTTCTTTGCTACCAGCTTGTACTTTCTCTTCCTGTACATGGCAACAGTGGAGTCCAAAGAATCAAGAAAAACAGAAAAACAGAAGCTGGAAACATAGATGGAGTGGGATTGTAGTGTAAAGATGAAAAATGGGAACAGGATTGTTGCAAATAAGTGAGTCTGCTCTTGCAACTGCACACATCATTATTTGCATGATCTCCCTGACACTCAGTCAGATCCTTGAATCACAAAAACCCAATACTACTTTTTGGTGAAATTGGAGTTGATGGGACCCACATAGTAGCATTGGCACAGTCACCAATGACCCCATGTTAGGATCATGGATTGTGATCATCTGATCCTCATTACTGAAGTTGTGAACAACACTTTGCATTAATATGTTGAATGGTCACCCTAGTAAAATGTCATATGCTGGACTGCAGATGATGTGAACCTGCAAATATAGTGTGATATCCTTGAATAAAAATAGAACATTACAGGCAAGGCCAAGCAACCTGTCAACTTCACCATTTGCTGACTGCATATTTAAGACCACATTTGGATCATAAATTAGTCCAAATGAATGGCAAACCTCTTCTGACATTATGATTACTTGGCACCCTGGGTCAGTGATGCTCTTGACATGTAGATTTTTGTTGACCAGCAGCAATATGGAGTGCAGTGATGCTGACTCTTTCACAACTACAAGTGAGTCTGGTGGCTGGCTGAGTGGAAAGTCATGAAAGTATGCTTCATATGGGTCAGGGATGACAATAGGCTTGCCATGCTGACTAGACATGACTGCTTCTTTGAATTCATGTGGCATATCATGTGCTAGGTGACAAACCTTTTTGTCAGTGATGGTCTGAGCATAGCTATTGATGATGTCATTTTTGTCATTGTCCTCTATGTAGTTTGCAGCTGCCATGGGGATAGGGTTGATGGGAACTGTCTTTGCCATCATTGCCTCCCAAGCTCAGTAGCAGACTTCTGGGGTGATAGAGTAGAGATGATGATGGGTGATAGTTATTGGCATTTCCATAGTGCATTGGAAGGCTTCTGCTGCATGAGCTTTGTCATGAATCAGTGGATCCACATGGTACATGTTGTCAGGTTTTCTCTGTGCAGGCACAATGTGTGACAGCACAGTATTAGCAGACACAGGTGCAGGTATCATTGTGTCTTGAGCCTGGGCATAAGGGTGGATTGGTGGACCATTATTGTTATGGGCTGCTGACTGAGTAGTCTCAGCCTGAGGAGGCATCAACTCCTGAGTTGCCTGCAGTATGTGTGAGCTAGGCTGTTGAGGTGGATGTACCTCAGACCTGTCATGAGAATTGTTGCCAGCTGCTATATTTTCTTCTGCACATTGCCTGTGCATCCTGATGGTGGGCCAGAAGGGTACCTGTGTGTGACACAAGCTATACAACTTGCACTCAAGAATCACAATATGCTCATCCTTCAACAGCTGATATGAACTGGTGCCCTTATTATTGAAGACATGGCCATTTCTCACCTGCATGTTTAGCATCATCTGACTGGTGCTGATGTTTCCTGGATTTTGGCAATGCCACTCATTGACACAGTTGTGCAACCATCATCCTGTGATGCCTCTAGGCACAAAGATCCCTGTAGGCAGAAAAACTTTTCCATCAGCATTCCAACTGATTTTACCCTGTGCAATATAGTCAGTTATGACCAAACATTCATGAATATAGTGGTTCATCTTGCCACAGAAATTGCATGCATTACCATTTTTGCATGGTGGTGCTGGGCTTTGCTGTTGTGGATGTATTGTGTTGGGACTTGAGTGCCCTGGCAATTGCCTGAGCCCAAGCATCCATGTCTGGTACTCTGGGTGATTCTATTTTAATGTTAGTGGTGGATGGTGAAGTAGTAGAAGTAGTTGCAGATGGCATCATGCCTATCACACAAATCACTGATGTTATGTCATGAAGGACATAGTGTGCTGCCACTTCTATGTCTTTGAGTGGATATGCATTCTCACAATCATGCTGTGGCTGTTATGAGGCACTTGCTTTGGCACCTCATAATGGTTTTCTTCTTCTTTTCTTTTATCTTACTTACAAGTAAAGTGTAGTATTATTACTACAAGTGTGAGCTTAGCTCCCACTTTACTTAGTAAGGACTCATTTCTCATTTCTCTTTTATAGTACTTAAGTATTTACATACTTAAGTGTGAGCTTAGCTCCAAGTACTATATTAGACTTATCTTTTTCTCTTTTATCTTTATTCATTTATTATAACATTTACTTGCTAAGGACTATTATTATACAATTAGCAAGGACTCCCTATCTCATCTCTATTTACCTTTGTTTATACCTTGTTCATTTTGTGCTTGTGGCTGAGCCACTTCTATCACATGGACACATACTTACTGCACATTACTGCATAACCTTACTATAGTTAGATCTCCAGTTTTGTATAAATAGTTGACAAACTGGCAGTCTTAAACCCCAGTCTTGTCAACTTCATAATCTATTCTCCTATACTACACCTGATTTAAGCCCATTACAAACTTGCTTCACTCTCTAAGAACTAAGTCTAAGAATCTCTAAGTCACTCTAAAAACATTACCAAGACATCCTAAACTTGTCACTTGGGATCTATGCATAGTCATTGGAAGAATTGTCCTCATCACTATCTCATTGATCCCTATCTTCATCATCATTAGGAACATCTATTATGCATATCAAGTGCATATCTATTCCCTTGTTACCAGGGGTATCATTACAGATCTTCCCTAAGACTGTTCAATAGGCCACTCTTAGCAGTGGCAGAACAATCTGTAAATGTAGAGTGATGTGTTCCCACAAGCTAGGTGGGAACCCTTCAGCATAGTGGTTACCCTGCTTGTATTCTGAGAGTCACTGGGTGCTCCACTGGAAACCTGCAATGACTATGAACTGGTGGTGGTAGTCAGCAAAGTCACCTAGTGATTGCATACCCAAGTGTCTACATTCTTGTATGAGGAAGGATAGATCTGTGTGGGTCCACTTCCAAGTGGCCTCAGACCCAAGGTATTGTTCATATATCTCTGCTTTGGAGTCTTCATATGTTTTAGCAGTATCTTTGTATGTTGGCAGTGTCACCCAGAGGTCCTGGACATCTACATTGACATAGTGTCAAGCATGAATCTTATGTGTTTGGTTGTCTTGGATTTGAGTGAGATTAAAGTGAAATTTGAGATCTTCAAGGTATTGTTGGAGGTTGCAGGGGCACTTCAGGTCAAATTTCAGCATGGTTCTGTTGCCTCATGTGGGCATAGTGTACTGAGTTGCCATTGGTGTGATATGAAGTGGGGTATGTGAATGGGATTGGTGATTGGTTTGGTGGGATGGGGTCAGGGTAATAGTCAAGATTGAAGGTGACAATAAAGCACTGGGTGCCAAGAAGAATGATGAGTCTACAGGAGATAAAGTACATGGGGTAATGGTTAGCTCTTCTTCTGTGAGTGGGGAATGTGTGGAAGGTGGTGAATTGTGTGATGGGCCAACAAGTTGCTCAAGTTCATCTCAGAGCATTTCAATAGTTGGCAAGCTTGTATGTTGTCATGAACAAAGGTTGTAGTGGTGTTTAGATGTAATCTTGACTTGCAGACACTCATGGTGGGCTCCAATATGATATGTGCTGTGTCAGGCTGAAGGGGAAAAACAACCACAACCACAACAATTGCTGGAGGGTGCAAGTCATAAGATTCTCTAGACACCAAAGTAGGGAGAGTTAATAGTTAAGAGGGATATGCACTATAGCACAACATGACTGGGGTGATAAAAGGGGATGCAACTTAGGCAACAAATGGGCAATATGACAAGATAAAGGGAACACAACATGATGCAAGGCAGAACACAATAGTGAACACAACACAATGGAGACTAGACACAATGCAATATAGAATGCAACACAATGCAATGCAATGGGGAATGCAACACAATAATAGACATGACCTATGAGGAACATGCACTTTCTTGATGGTGAGATATGCAGAGGGAATATCAGAGTGTGCTTTTTCACAAATGGGCTCAGATGGGGAAGAGAGGTCAAATTGTGGGCAGGGGAAATCTTCCCCTTCTGACAGACAATGCACCATTTAAATACAAGTCTAGCTCCAAGGTTGGAGCACAACAAAACAAAACAGAAAATTTACAATGTAGGGTTGATCATAGGGATATTTGCAATGAGGTGGAGTCTGGGTGCAAACAATTAAAGTATCATGCTATATGGATGAGTGAAATAGGAAAAGCACTGATCACACCAAATGCTGACTTCATGACTTGTGATTCCATGGACCATATCTTGGCCTATACATCTTATCAATCCTGCTCCTTATTGGCTGAACCCAGTCCTATAGTCCAACATCTAAACAAATGGGTGATTGATGTGACTGTGGGTGATTGTCACATGTGGCACATTAATGTCACTGTGTTTGCCTGATGTTGCTGATGGTTATTTTCTGGTATTACATGCACATGATGCTCATCACCATTCCTGATGATGATGAAGAGTGGGATCAATGAGGTAGTGATGAGGATGATACTGCCAATGACTAAACAAGGATCCAGAGTGATGAGTTTAGGATGTCTTAGCAACACTCAGTGTGACTTAGAGATCTTAGACTCTAGTTCTTAGAAGTGAAATGAGTTGGTAGTGAGCTTAGGTCAAGCACAGTAAAGGAGAATCCCTAGATTGCAAAGTTGACAAGATTGGGGTTTAAGACCACCAGTCTTTCAACTACTTATACAAAATTGGAGATCTAAAGATAGTACAAGGAGTTAAAGTTCAAGGATCAACAATGATTGTGCAGCAATCAACAAGATCACATGATTTAAGATGCATCCATAGGTATAGTAAGTGGCTCAGCCACAAGCACAAAATGAACTAGGAGTAAACAAAGATAAACAGAGACAGGATGAGATGAGTCCTTGCTGATTGTATGGTAATACTCCTTAGCAAGTAAATGTAAATAAATAAAGAAAGATAAAAGGGAAAGATAGGTCTTTTATAGTACTTGGAGCTAAGCTCACACTTAAGTATGTAAATACTTAAGTACTATAAAAGAGAAACAAAACTGAGTCCTTACTAAGTAAAGTGGAGCTGAGCTCACACTTGTAGTAATAACACTACACTTTACTAGTAAGTAAGATGAAAGAAAAAAAGATAATGAAAAAGAAAACCCTTACAAGGTGCCAAAGCAAGTGCCTCGTAACACATATAGGCATGGCAGCTGCATCTGCCACATCCTCATGTACCTACCTGTTGAGCATGTAAATTACTGAGCCATATGCAAACCTCCAGCAGGTTTGAGCATCTTGCATTTGTCAAAGTGTATACAACAGAATTTTGAGGGTAAGTGACAAATAGTATGAGACAGTGGTAGGAATGAGAACAAAGATTTAGATTTGTTGGAATGAGATCTCATGCATGGTTGAGTCCAGATAGTAAAGTACAAGGCCTCTGAACCCAGTGGGGCAAGGGTATGTAGGATGGTGAGGGCCATGGCAGTGATGGGCATGCCACAGCACTGTTCAAGGGTAGTGACAGCATGGACATTGGTCTGGAAGAGGTACACCAGGACTTATGTGTTGGAGATCAGGCATGGCACAGTCCATGCTTATGTGATCTTGCAGCATGGATGCAGTGCAGATGCAGGGTCTAGGCACATATAAATTAGTCACTTTGTTTTGTACACCTTTCTATGATTGCCCTACCTTTTACCCCCCACCCCCCTAAAATAAACATGCTATTTTGCAAGTGTTTGACCATTCATTTCTGTCAGAATGCAGGTGGTGTGGTGCACAGTGGCAAAGGCAATGGTGATGAGCATCATGTGCACATAACACTGGAAAATGACCATCAGTGACATCATGCAAACACAACAACATTAACATGTCACATGCAACAATCATCTACAGTCACATCAATCATGCATTTGTTTAGACATCAGACTATAGGACTGGGTTCAGCTGATGAGGAGCAGGACTGATAATATGTGTAGGCTGAGGCATGGTCCATGGAGTCATGAGTCACAAAGCCAGTATTTTATGTGATCAGCACTTTTCCTATTTTGCTCATCCATATAGCATGATACTTTAATTGTTTGCATCTAGACTCCACATCATTGCAAATATCCCTATGATCAACCCTACATTGTAAATTTTCTGTTTTGTTTTGTTGTGCTCCCATCTTGGAGCTAGACTTGTATATAAATGGTGAACTGTCTGTCAGATGAAATAGATTTCCTCTGCCCATGATTTGACTTCCCTGTCTGAGTCAACTTGTGAAAAAAGTGCATTCCAATTTCCCTTCTGCATGTCTCACTATCTAGAGAGTGCACATTCCTCATAGGTTGCATCTATTATTGTGTTGCATTCCCCATTGCATTGTGCTGTGTTGTCTTCCATATTGCATTGTGTCAAGTCTCCATTGCATTGCATCTAGTCTCCATTGTGCTGCATTGTATCCCTCCATTGTTGCCCAATCATGTCACATCATCACCCGATCCATACTAAACTACTAAATCACTCTCTTGGTGTCTAGAGAATCTTACAATTCACACCCCTCAGCAATTGTTGTGGTTGTGATTGTAGATTCATTGAAGGCCTGCCACAGCACATAATATATTGGAGCCCACCATAGGGGCTGCAAGTCAAGATTATGTCTAGACACCACTACAACCTTTGTTCATGACAACATACAAGCTTGCCAACTATTGAAATGCTCTGAGATGTATTGAAATTGGGCAGCACAGCTAAGGAAGCAAACACCATGACATAGAAGAAGTATGCATCAAGCCCAAAGCAGATTGAGATTGAGAGAAGGGCTAAAGCCCATCAGAACAAGAGGAGAGGGCACAACTGCCACATCTGTAAGATAGAGAAGATGTGTACCAGAGGGTAGAGGGTACACAGAAGAGAGAGAGAGCTGCATAGAGCAGGTATGTCAGAAGAGAACTCAGAGAGTGGAAGAGATACTCACCTCAGCACATGCAGAAGTGCTGAGGTGAGACAAAGACAAGGTAAAGAAGATATAGTAATGGCCAAATAGAGTTAGAGAGGAGCCTGAACTGTAGAGATAGAAAGAGATAAGGATATGGAAGTATGTCCAGCATCATAACATAGGTAAAAATCAACAAGATGAACTCAAGCAACTTGTTGGCCCATCACACAATTCACCACCTTCCACACATTCCCCACTCACAGAAGAAGAGCTAACCATTACCCCATGTACTTTATCTCCTGTAGACTCATCATTCTTCTTGGCACCCAGTGCTTTATTGTCACCTTCAATCTTGACTATTACCCTGACCCCATCCCACCAAACCAATCACCAATCCCATTCACATACCCCACTTCATATCACACCAATGGCAACTCAGTACACTATGCCCACATGAGGCAACAGAACCATGCTGAAATTTGACCTGAAGTGCCCCTGCAACCTCCAACAATACCTTGAAGATCTCAAATTTCACTTTAATCTCACTCAAATCCAAGACAACCAAACACATAAGATTCATGCTTGACACTATGTCAATGTAGATGTCCAGGACCTCTGGGTGACACTGCCAACATACAAAGATACTGCTTAAACATATGAAGACTCCAAAGCAGAGATATATGAACAATACCTTGGGTCAGACTCCTACCACTGACTTTATTCCCTACCATTATTATTTCTTTCTTTATTGTTTCTCTTTAG
>QLPN01009010.1:0-10260 GCA_003314395.1 Albatrellus ellisii
AAATCACTCGCTTCACTCTTTCTTAACTAAGTCTAAGAACTCCAAAACATTATTAAGACATCTTACACTAAGTCAATCTGGATCCTCGTATCGTTATCGGTGGAATCATCCTCGTAACCATCTCGTTAATCCCACTCTTCATCGTCATCCGGAATCTCTATTACGTTCATCAAGCCAATAATCAAACCTTGGTTACCAGGAGTAATATTATAGATCTTCCCTAAGACCGCCCAATAGGCCGCTCTTAGCACCAAGGTAAAAGGAGTTTTAGTAGTTAAGGGTGATAGCATGATGCAACTGGGGTGACAAAAGGGAATGCAATTCTTGTAACAAATGGGTGATATGGTGAGATAAGGAAAACACAATGAAATGGAGAATTGACACAATGCAATGGAGAACACAACTGGATGCAATGCAAAATAGACATGACCTACGAAGAATGTGCTATTTCTTTGTAAATGGGAAATGCAAAGGGAAGATTAGGGCATGCTTGTTCACTTGGGGCTTGGACAGAGAGGAGAAGTCAAATTGTGGGCAGGGGAAAATCTCTCCTCTTTCAATGGATGATGTGCTATCTAAATACAAGTCTAGCTCCAAGGCTGGAGCACAACAAATCACAACAGAAAATTTACAGTGCAGGGGTAGATCATAGGGATATTTGAAATGAATGGAGTCTGGACATGAGTGAATAAAGTATCATACTATATCAGATGAGCAAAAGCAGAATAGCATCAATCACACCAAATGCTGACTTCACAGCTCATGCCTCCATGGTTACTTTGACTGGTCTAGACCACACCTCAGCCTATTCATCCTATCCCTTGTTGGCCAACCCAGTATTGTTTTCTGACGCCTGCATGATTGAGCAATTAATGTGACTGCAGATGATTGTCACATGCTGTGTTCACCTTTGACATCACTGATGGTTGTTTTCTGGCATTACATGCATGTGATGCTCATCATCATGTCAATGAGTGGCATTGCCAAAACCTGGGAAACGTCAGTGCCAGGCAGATGATGCTCAATGTGCAGGTGATGAACAACCATGTCTCCTGTAGCAATGGCACTAGCTCATATCAGTTGCTGAAGGACAAGCATATTGTGGATCTAGAGCACAAGTTGTATAACTTGCATCATGCACAGGTACCCTTCCAGCCTACCATCAGGATGTGACAGCAGCACACAGAAGAGACTTTGGTGTTAGGTGACAATTCACATGATGCACCAGAAGTACCTCTGCCTTGACAGTCTAATTCACACATACCACAGGTGACTCAAGAGTCAACACCTCCTCAGGCTGAGACTACTCAGTCAGCAGCCCATAACAATAATGGTCCACCTATTCACCCTTTTTCCCAGGCTCAAGACACAACCATTCCTGCACCTGTGTCTGTCAATCCTGCACAATTATGCATTCTGCCTGCACAGAGAAGACCAGACAATGCATACCATGTAGATCCACCAATTCATGACAAAGCCCATGCAGCAGAAGTATTCCAACATGCTATGGAAACACCAATAACTATCACCCACCATCAGCTTTACTCTATCACCCCAGAAGTCTGCTACCAAGCTCAAGAGGCAATGACAGCAAAGAAAGTTCCTGTTAATCCAGTCCCCATGGCAGCTGCATACTACATGGAGGACAATGACGATGAAAACAACATCATCAACAGCTATGCTCAGACCATCTCCAATGAAAATGTTTGTCACCTTGCACACAATATGCCACACAAATTTGAAGAAGTGGTCATGTCTACTTGGCATGGCAAGCCTATTGTCATCCCCAACCCATACAAAGTGTACTTGTGCAAGTTCCTGCTTGGCCAGCCACCAGACTCACTCATCATTGTGAAAGAGTCAGTGTCATTGCATTCCATTTTGCCACTGGTCGACAACAATCAACACATCGAAAGCATCATTGATCTGGGGTGCCAAGTGATCATGATGTCAGAAGAGGTTTGCCATTCACTCAGTCTAATTTATGACCTGAGTGTGGTCTTAAATATGCAGTTGGTGAACAGTGAAGTTGACAGGTCACTTGGCCTCACCCACAACATTCCATTTTTATTTAAAGACATCACACTATATTTGCAGGTTCACATCATGCACAGTCCTGCATACAACATCCTACTCAGATGACTATTTGACATATTAATGTGAAGCATTGTGTGCAACTTTGGTAACAAGGATCAGATGATCACAATCCATGATCCTGACATGGGGTCATCAGTGACTGTGCCTATGCTGCCATGTGGGTCCCATTGATTTCAGTTTCACAAAAAAGAAGTATCAGGTTTTTGTGATTCAAGGATCTGACCATGTGTCAGGGAGATCATGAAAATAACAACACATTTATTTGCACCAATCCTGTTCCCATTTTTCACCTTTACACTGCAAATCCCACTCCATCTATGCTTCTCTTGATTCTTCAGACTCCACTGTTGCCATGTATGGGAAGAGAAAGTACAAGCCAGTAGTGAAGAAAGTACACCTGGTTATGGCTGATCTCCCATTGCACTTTCACATTATTCACAATATACGCAGCAACCCACTCACATTGATTCCTATACTTTTACACAATCCTCCACCATTTATTCCAGTCAGATGCTATACTAACAAATAAAGAGATATCATATCAGAGCACACGAAGGTGACTTCCTATGGCCTGCCAAGCATGATGTCATGCATCACTTTATGTGCCTGCAGCACTTGGGTTTTGCATGGGACGACTCTGAGCAAGGACATTTCCAGGAAGACTTCTTCCTGCCCATTGAAATCCCTGTCATTGCTAAGAGCAGCCTATTGGACGGTCTTAGGGAAAGTCTGTAATGATACCCCTGGTAACAAGGTAGTGGCTATGCACTTGATTTGCGTAATAGAGATTCCTGGTGATGATGAAGATTGGGATCAACGAGATAGTGATAAGGATAATTCCACCAATGACTATATGAGAATCCAGAGTGACAAGTATAGGATGTCTTAGCAACACTTAGAGTGACTTAGAGATCTTAGACTTAATTCTGAGAGAGTGTGGTGATTTTGTAGTGGGCTTAAGTCAAGTGCAGTATAGGAGAATCCCTAGATTGCAAAGTTGACAAGACTGGGGTTTAAGACTGCCAGTCTTTCAACTACTTATACAAAACTAGAGTCCTAAGTATAGTAAGGTTGTGCAGTAATGTGCAGTATGTTGTGTCTGTTGTGTAAGTGGTGTGGCTCAGCCACAAGTGTGAAATGAACATGAGGTAAACAAAGATAAATAAGAGCAAGAAAAGAGTGTCCTTGCTAATTGTATAGTAATAGTCCTTAGCAAGCAAATGTTATAATAAATAAAGAAAGAGGGAAAGGAAAAGATAAGTCTTTATAGTACTTGGAGCTAAGCTCACACTTGTAGTAATAATACTACACTTTACTAGTAAATAAGATAAAAGAAAAGAAAGAAAAGAAAAAAGAAAAAATGTTACGAGGTGCCAAAGCAAGTGCCTCATAACAGTCATAGAACACAAACCTTGGGTACAGTGCAACATTCCCATTCCACCAGGTATCTATGATGAAGTATGTCACCTTCTTACCAAAAAGATCATGGCTGGTGTCTATGAGCTGTCCAACTCATCATACTGATCTCACTGGTTTTGTGTCATCAAAAAGGATGGTACCAGTCTTCAGATTGTGCAGTCTTGAGCCGCTCAACACAGTGACAATCCAACACTCCAGCATACCCCCATTCACAGACCTTCTTGCCAAACAATTCATGGGTTGGGTTTGTGGCATGACATTGGACCTATATGTTGGCTACAATGAGTGATTGCTTGCAGAATCATTGTGAGATCTAACAACATTCCAGTCACTGTTTGGTGCATTGCATCTCGTCACCCTTCCAATGGGGTGGATGAATTCTGTTCCTATTTTCCACAAAGATGTTACTCATATTCTACAGTCTGAAATTCTGCATGTCACAGTACCATTTATTGACAACATACTGGTGAAAGGTCCCAACACTGATTACTGTGATGCCAATGACAAATATGAAACAATTCCCTAGAATCCCAGCATCTGATGCTTTGTTTGGGAGCACTTTCAAAATCTTAACCACATCGTCCAGCAAATGAAGTATGCTGGTGGCACATTCTCAGGGCACAAGATGGTGCTCTGTGCTCTGGACTTCAATGTTGTGGGGCACCACTGTACCCCAGAAGGTTGTATTCCTGAAGAATCATGTGTTGCAAAAATATCCAGTTGGGGTCCTTGTCATGACCTCTCTGACATTCATGCATTCCTTGGCACTGTCGGTGTCCTTCACATCTTTATTCACAATTTCATGCATTGCACTCATGCTCTCACTATGCTCACTTGTAAACTCCAACCCTTTATCTTTGGTCCAGAGCAGCTAGCAGTGCAAGAAGATCTCAAACAAGCTGTTCTCTTGTCACCCACGCTCAGACCCATCAACTATCATTCACCTGCGCCTGTTATCCTCTCAGTCAACACCTCATATATCACAGTCGGCTTCATCCTCAGTCAAGAAGATTCAGAAAACAATGGGCAATGCTATTTCACATGTTTTGGCTCAATAATGCTTAATGATCGAGAGTTGTGCTTTTCACAAGCAAAACTCAAGATCTATGGCTTATTCCATGCCCTGCATGCATTGAAGCTCTACCTCATAGGCATTTGAAACCTCTTTGTTGAAGTTGATGCCTGGTACATAAAAGGCATGCCAACCAATCCAGATCTTGTGCCTTCTGTGAGTATCAATAGGTGGATTATCAGCATCCTTGCATTTCACTTCATGCTAGTGCATATACCTAGTGCAGTCCATGGTCCAGATGGACTGTTGCAATGACACTCACAGCTTGGTGATCAGCCAGAGGACAATGATGAAGAAGAATTTGATGATTGAATCAATCATTTTTATGGCTTCATGCATATTATTAACCCAATTTTTGCATCTCCACACTACTCCTCAATTCCTCACCATGTTAGCTAACAGTATACCAGAACCCCAAACAGAGGGCAAGACAGTATCACAACCAGATAATGAAAATGCATCTGTGGAACCAATTCAGCAAAATGCTGCAGCACTGCAATAGGATGAGTGGCTTCTCACCATTCACACATGGTTGGATGACTTACAGTGCCCAGCTGATATCAATGATGCACAGTACATGAGATTTGTGCACTATTGTACTGAATTTTTCATGGATACAGGATGGCTCTGGCAAAAAGACCCACATGGCCAGCACAAAGCAGTCCTCTTTTATGAGGAGTGATTACCCATTCTGCAATCTGTGCATGATGATATCAGTCATCAGGGTATTTATGCAATGCATGCATTAATTTGTGAATGGTTCTGGTGGCCTCAATTACCAAAAGATGTCACCTGGTTCATACAGACATGCCATATCTGCCAATTGTGGCAGATTAGAAATGTCTTGCTGCCACTGACAGTTGTGATGCCTGTGCCTTTATTTGCCAAAATGTACATGGATTCCATGCACATGCCTCTGTTGGGCAGATATAAGTATATTACACAAGGTCATTGCTCACTCACACATTATCCAGAGATTCACATGGTGCACTCCAAGACAGCTAAATCCCTTGGCAACTGGATATTTGAAGATATTCTTTGTTGCTGGGGAGTGCTGATGGACATTGTCTCAGACAATGGTGCACTGTATGTTAAAGTGCTTGATTATTTGGTGCAGCAGTATCACATTCAGCATATATGTATTTTGGGTTACAATTCTCATGCCAATGGCATCATTGAGCATCCACATTTTGATGTACACCAGGTGTTGTTCAAGGCTGTGGATGGCAACCAGTCAAAATGGTCCCAGGTTTTGTACTCCATGTTTTGGGCTGACCACATTACAATTCATAGGTGCATGGGGTGTTCCCCTTATTTTGCAGTTACTGGCACACACCCTATCCTACCCTTTGACATCACTGAAGCTACATATCTCGTTCCACCACCAGATTCTGTTCTATCCACCACCAATCTCATTTCTTGCAGGGTGATCATGCTCCAGAAGTGTCAAAAGCATCTCATGGAGCTACACTCCACAGTATTTGATGTTGGTTTTTCACTACCTTATGATGCTGATCACACTGTTTACTTATTGAGTATACTTATCTCTATCTCATCTTATTGGTATTTCTTTTCTCTTTATGTTTTGAGCTCCTCTTAAACTCTATCTAGCTCTTACTATATCTTCTTCACTTTGTCTTTGTCTTACCTCAGCACTTCTGCATGTGCTGAGCTCTCTCTGTCTTCTGTGTACCCTCTACCCTCTGGTACACATCTTCTCTATCTTATGGCTATGTCTCTAGCTCTCTAGGCCTCTGGACTGTTGTCCTTGTGACTCATTTATCTTCACCTGGGCTCACAACCCTATCTCTACACATTAATGATCAATCTGCTGTTTGCCACCTTGCCCATATTTCAACATTTGATGCATGATGGGAAGCTGTGGCCAGGTTTGAGTGTGAATTTGACATGACTATCTGCAATTTCAATTTCCAGTGTGGCACCCTCATCCTTATCCACCACATGGCAATTAAAAAAGCACTAAGCCACAAAATGCATCCCTGCTACCTTGGACCTCTTATTGTGCTCTTGTGTAACAGAGGGGGTGCATATATCCTCTGTGAACTCAATGGTGCAGGCCAATCACAGCCTTTTGCATCATCCCCTATTTTGTGCAACATGAGATTCCCTTACTTTCCCTTGACAATCTTATAGATGTCATGACAGATTGTCTCCATCAACTAGAGTCTACTATGCTAGATGATGTTGAGGAACAAGTCATCAACTGCAACTAAAAACGTGTCTCTCTTATTTCCTCTCTCTCTTTACTTATTTCCTATCCAGTCTTGTTTATGTGCTCACAAGTCTCCCACTGGTTACTTCCCCTTCTTGCTTTTATTTTGCAGAAATTTCTAATGTACAGGAGGCAACAATAATATGGATGTGTGGCAGTCTTTATCTCCTTCCCTTCCCCTTGCCCTTGCCCTTCATGCTGCTCACCCTCTGCAGCAACATGCTACATTCTGGACTCTGCCTTTCTGCTGCCTTGAGATGCATGCATACCTCCTTGATTTTGGTTTTGACCACAAGGAGCAACTGGTCAATCACAAGCCGCTGTCTGTGCAGGGTCAGATGGTGCACTTGGTGCCACTGGAGAGTCTCCCAGTCTGAGATGGTCATGATGTCCCCACTGCCATCGAATGCGAGGCATCCCAGGGAATGCCAGGGAGCATGATGGTCAACAGGGTGCATACTTCCAGTGATGCACCCATGGTGACTGCACACCCATGTGGGATGGTGCAACTGGGTCCCACCTCGTCACTGCTGCCTGGTATGAAGAGGGGTGAGGTGGCCCATGGGACTGTTATCAGTGGATTAGTGCTTTCCATTTGTGGAGCTGTTCTGCACATCCTCACCAGTTCCTGCTGGCCACTGCAGTTGTACTGTGCCCTTGCAGTGTTTGCACTGACACACACATTTCACACAGCACCCCACCTGCTCATGCCAAAAACAGGCACTCTTTGTGTGCTGGCACAACCTGCATGCCCTAATTGCCTGCAATTGCATCAGTCTCAGGCCCAAGGATGAGTACTATGCACTTACCCACTGAGTGGGACCCACATACATCTGCTTGCACCCACATCACTGTGGCATGACTGCACCCATTGTTGCCATCTCCACCTGTGCACATTTTGCTGGGCAGGGTGTCATGTCATCCATCATGCCTTCCAGCCTGCACTTTGCTGTGGCTGTCCCAGTCATTTTTATGGTGACTGCCAGCTCGTCCTCTCCCTTGTTGTCCTTGTCCTCATCATCATTGTCATCACTGCTGGTCATGTCCTCACTGTTGCCCTCACTGTCATCAGGACTGTCTTCATTGGCCATGGGCAAACTTTGTGGCAGTTGCATGGCTGCCCCCTTCCATGTGCATCCTGGAGTGCTCTTGTGCACCTGCCACTCACCCAAAGCCTGCATCCAGAGGGGCTTTTGTGGCCATTTGAAGATCATGACCTGGGGTTTCTGTCTGCATGTCCTGCTGCCTGCTGGTGGTGCCTGTGATTTGGCCTCTGCTGTGGCTGGCATTGCCTGCTCGAACTGAGCATGCTCTTTGGTTGTGGATCACTCCACCTCATCCTGCTCCACCATCTCTTGCACCAGGGTTGCCAGTTGGTCAGCCTCATCATGTGCTGCCTGCTCCTGCACCTCACATTCTGCCTGCTCACATGCCTTGTGCTCTGCTAGCTCTCACACCTCCTGCTCCATGTGTTCCCATGTCTTGTGCTCCTCACATTCATGTTCCACTGCTTCCTCACACTCCAGCTCACATTTGACCACATTGTGAGCTGCATGTGTGTATTCCTTGACCTGTACTGGCAGGAGGAACTTGTGCACCCACCTCAGCCAGCTCAGTTGCACTGCAGCTGCCACAACATCATGGATGCCTTCCAGGAAGAATGCCATGTCAGCCACAGTGCTGTTGTGCTGCCAGTGCATGTCCTGTGCACTCAAGGTTAGTGGGGATGGTTGGTCAATGACCTGAGTCACATACCAGGAGTGTTGTGGCACCTGCTGTCCAAGTGCAGTACACCTCCTTGTTGAGTCCTTCACCTTGCAGCTGCATGTTGAGGGCTGTGTGCATGCATGCACAAATACACATGAGTGTGTGGTCAGAGGTAGTAGTGGTGAGGGATGAGGTGTGTGACATGCTGATGGTTGACAAAGATGGTGTTGATAAAGTTTAGTGGTGGTGGTCAATTTATTGTGCTCCCCAGTTTAGGGCAGGAGTGTCTGTGCCTTCACATTTGCTGCATCTCTTTTTGCCCTCCCTCCACATTTCTCCCTTCCTTTTGCATCTCTGTTTTTCTCCTTTTCTTTCCACATCTCAAGTACTCCAAAAAACAAAAAAAACCAGACTCCATTCTCCACTTCCTTTGCACCCTTTTGCTGTCCCTCACTGCATTATCACTATATTTCACCTTTCCATGTTCTCTCTCTGCTCTGCACCACCTTTTCATTTTCTTTTGTCTGTCTCTCTCCTTCTCTTCCCTAAAGTCATAAAAAAAAAACACTTGTCTCTCTTCTTTTCTGTCTCTATCCTTCCCCTTGCACTCTAATTCTACCACCTGTTCCTTCTGCTGCACTCTGGTGTTCCCTCCTGTTTGCCCATTCCCACCTCATGTCTATGCTTGCCATCCATCACATCCCATCATGCTCCACCATCCCTCATCCTTGCCCTGTCACATTCTGCCCCTATCCTGCATTGGCTCCCCCATGTTCAGCAATGATTATTGTTACGAGGCACTTGCTTTGGCACCTCGTAACGTGTTTCGTTTTGTTTCTTTTTTCTTTTTTACTTACTAGTAAAGCGTAGTATTATTACTACAAGTGTGAGCTTAGCTCCACTTTACTTAGTAAGGACTTATCATTTTCTTTTCTCTTTTATAGTACTTAAGTATTTATCTACTTAAGTGTGAGCATAGCTCCAGGTACTATATTAGACTTATCCTTCCCTTTTATCTTTCTTTTATTTATTATAAACATTTACTTGCTAAGGACTATTACTATACAATTAGCAAGGACTCCCCTTTTCTCGCTCCTATTTATCTTTGTTTACACCTTGTTCATTTCGCACTTGTGGCGGAACCACTTATATCACATGAACACTTACTTACTGCGCTCTACTGCGCACTTTCATGTACTTACTGCGCTTTACTGCGCCCTTTCATTTATATACTGCACATTACTGCGTAACCTTACTATACTTAGATCTTTAGTTTTGTATAAGTAGTTGACAAACTGGCGGTCTTAAAACCCCAGTCTTGTCAACTTCGCAATACAGGGATTCTCCTTTACTGCGCTTGACCTAAAACTCGTTATCAACCCACTCCTCTCTAAGAACTCAGTCTAAGATCTCTAAAGATTATTAAGTTGTCTTACGCTAAAAGTCAATCTGGATTCTCGTATCGTTATCGGTGGAATTATCCTCATAACCATCTCGTTAATCCCACTCTTCATCGTCATCCGGAACCTCTATTACGTTCATCAAGCCAATATCCAAGCTTTGGTTACCAGGAATAACATTCTAGACCTTCCCTAAGACCGTCCAATAGGCCGCTCTTAGCAATTATCCTATACCCACCTCATCCATGTCATGCCTTGCTGCACCTTGGGGAGTGTCTCTATACCCACTTATCCACCCCCTGATGCTCTGCCTCATCCACTCATTCATTTGC
>QLPN01009012.1:0-12576 GCA_003314395.1 Albatrellus ellisii
TTCTTATCAGAATAGAGAAGAAGGCTGGCCACGGCGCGGGGAAGGCCACAGAGAAAAGGTAGGTTAACTATCTCTATATCTAAGGTGACATCGGGGCTGATCTAATGGGACACTAGAATCAAGGAGTCTGCGGACAAGTTGGGCTTTGTTGCCCAATCGCTTGGGATGGAGTGGCGCCAAGATGCGACGATCTTTGTGTGCAACATTTTCTAAGACTTCAGTTGGGATAGTCAGGTATCTCGGATTACACAGAGCCTGTTGATCGATCGCGCACGCTAGTAAAACATCTTGTCCAATACATGTCATGCCGCCCCAACACCACCCACTCGCGCAAGTGGGGGGACATTATGACTATATCCAATGTGACAATGCAACACCGCGTGGAGAACAAGACACAAGGCTACCATGACGTAGCTTGCAAGCGTAGAATTAATGTGCTATCCTGATAGAAATCGTTGTACGACTGATTCGTGGCACAGAGGGAAACTAACGTATCTTCACTGGGCGTGGTCCAAGTAAGCAATCCTGTTTCATTATATAGAAGGATTCCGCCTTTTTGAGAATTCGGTGATTGGGGGTACGTAGTCCAGATGGATGCGGAATCATCAGGATGGTATCTCTGTCTTTAATACGCGGTTGGACTTTGACCTGGGCACTGGCGCTGTTCTGTGTGTCAGCCTCACGCAAACTGTGCTGGACGTGGCTGAAACCAACCATTCGTGTTCTCGGTGATATAGAAGCGTCGCAATACCATGATGGCGTCTTCGCGACAATACCCACTTGTAGCCTGATAAGCGGGATGCTTGGGATGACTGAGTCTAGCCGAAGTCATCAGTCAGACAATGACGGAGTGCCTCGATGGGGCGAAACACACCCACTGTTCACCCCAATCACACTTCCGCACCCGCCGAACCGCTCATTCTCGCAACCATAGAACACCTCTTTGATCCCCATCTGGCGCAACGCAGAAGCACACATGATGCACGGTTCGACGGTCACGTAAAGTGTCGTGTTCGCGAGCGGGCGGGGTGTGGATGTGGGCGTCAGCACGGGGTCGGCAAGGATGGCATCAATGGCTTCAAGCTCTGCGTGTCTCGTCGCCTGCGCAGGCAGATGTGTGAGACCAGAAAACGTATGTCGTTCGGACGCTACTGACGTTGCGGAGCTCGTTCGTGCGATTGCGGGCTTGGGCAATGATTTTGCCGTTGCGGACAAAGACGCAGCCGACGGGCACTTCGCGTGCCGCGAGGGCTTCCTCTGCCTGCGCAAGTGAGCGTGCTGAAAGGTATGCGCGAAAGTGCTTGCCATAGCCATTGCTTGTCGCATCCACTTTAGATGCATATCAGAATCAACGTGTCCTAGCGAATTGTTGTCTTGGATGTCTGCCATATTGTTGCCTGCCCCGGCGCCAACTTATTTCATACCTAGTCAAAGGCGAACTCTGCCGGAGGCTCATTTTAGTGTGCGAAAATGCGATTTAAATCACATGAAAGTAAGTGGTACTGTATTCGTCCTTGTTAGGAAAAAAGTCTTGGTTTTCAGGAAGAAATGCCACGAGAATTTCCGCTTTTGGCAAAATTATCTTGTTATCCTGGCAAAAGCATTAATTTTGGCCACAACACTACTTGTTATGCCTCATTATCCGAGTTTCTCAAGCGCCCCCGTCTACGTTTCATCATATTTCCTCCGAGATCGGCCAAGGTATGTTGCGTTGCGCTTTTTCATATTTACAAGTAAGTCACCTGCTGCTCAAGACGACCATGGCCTTCTCGCTCTTCCGTCCGTCCATCACCCGTGGTCAGGTTGCACCCAGATTAGCAGCCTTCTCCCACACGCGGACATACGCGTCCAAACCTACCCAGAGACCTGACCCGCCGCGTGACGAGAATATCCCGCACCATGTCGTCCGCCTCGTAAACTCGGAGACTGGCAAGTTGGACCCGCCACGATCGCTGAGGACTCTCCTTCATGCCGTGAAGCAGATGGACCACCGCTTCGTTGAGCTCGTCGCTCCGCCATCGGAAAACACTGCTGGGTATGCGCTCGTCAAGATCAAGGATAAGCGGGTCGAATTGGCGAAGGAGCGCGAGCAGCGGCGCAGGTCCCACGCGTCGCGGAAGAGCACGGAGCAGAAGGAGGTGCAGCTCACCTGGCACACCGCGGCTGGGGATCTGCAACACAAAGTGTCGAAGATAAGAACGCATATCGAAGATGGCGGACGTGTGGATGTAGTTTTTGCGCCGAAGAAGAACCAGCCGGTGCTGACGCCAGCAGAAATGGAGGCCAAGGTTGCGGAGGTGACGAGTGTAGTCGGGGATATTGCCAAGGAGTGGCTACCGAGGCAGAGGATGAAGACCATGACCATCGTGCACTTACAGAGTGTAGACAGGCAGTTACCTCCGAAGTCTCCTTTGCGCTCAACTGGCACAGATCCTTCGCCAAACTCATCTTGACCTCGCCCATATCTGCTGTCCAGTCGCACAATCTCGTCACCTTATATGATATCGTTGCCCAGCTTGCTGGAGGGAGACGCTGTTCTTGATTGCATTTCTGGTCACTATCTTTGCTCTATACAACTACACAATGAGGATCTTCGACAAAGCACTGTATAGACTGTGTTCAATGTAAAAGGTATGTCTTTTCAATGCGTTACGAGTGCTGCTTTTATCACCGCCCACCGACCAGCAACCTTCTCGCCTTCACCGTCCGCATGGCGTGCGCCTTGTACTGCACGTGATGGGGCACATGGGATAGATGCATACAGGCGCACGATGCTGCGTCTGCGGGGCCCAGTCCTCCTCGACCTCCAGCGACAATGTTGCCTCGTGCATCACCCCGACCAGCATATCGCAAAACCTGCAGGCACGGCTACTGTGCGGGCAGCGTGTGAGCATATCCAGCTTGCAGCCGTAGAGATCAAGCGCGGCATTACAGAATCGATCGTCAGGTACAGGGAGCTGCGGATGGTGCAGGGCGGATGGTGCATCTAGATTCTGCATACGCTGCACGCGGTTGTTTGTGGGCTGTGCGGCGTGACATATCAAGTGGTACAGCGCGAGTCTCATGCATACCCTGTAGAGTTACGGTGGCGGTCGGTCGGTACGCTCACGGTGTGTCGCTGCAGCACGTACCGTGCCCAGCTTGCAATGCACTTCTTGTCGTGCTCTGCCCGTTTTTAGTCGTATAATGGGGCGTTGTGCACGATCCCCCTGTACGTGATCTCCTTCGCTTCCCTCGAGTTCCTTGCCATGATGTGCCACAACTGGAGACCCTTGCGCATCTCATTGCTGCAGCATTGGATCATGTAGGTGTAGGCGGGACACCAGGGCTGTAACAACACCATTTCTGCACGCTTCGCCAGGATCCAGATGCGCTCCGCGAGCCCCATCCGCCCGGGCCTTGCGCAGCGCGTTGAACACGAGTGTGGAATATTTGGAATAGTGGCGAAAGGTGTAAATCACACAATGTCGTGCATAAGATGAACAAGCTGGCGTTATAGGAGGGTTGAGTATGGCTTTCGATGGTGCAAAGCTTGAGGTGCCTTTCGTCCAAAAGATATTGACCGACCTGACATCTGTCGCTCATGCATAGATATGCCTTAGCCTGCTTGCATAGTCTCCTCGCCGGTCTACATTTTCGCGCATTACTGCGTACGACGGAGGTGCTGTATCATGCATCTCTTCGGCTACGTAGCATAGCCAGGGCAGGTGACGAGGATTCGCGTTTGTCTTCTATTGTTATGTCTTACATAGACAATAGACAATAATGAAACTAAAATAAAATAAAGTAAAATAAAATAGTTCAGCCAGTTGGACTTCGCATGGGACTCATCAGACTTTCCCATACGAGGCCTTCGTATAGACTGTCTCTTGACCGAGAACGCTTGAAGCGTAACAGAAGAGACGAGGTAGACAGGAGTGACGGACGAAGCGAGTTACCTGTCACGTGATCTGATGTCACGGGCCGTTTTGCTGCCGCCTGGAGCTGGCGCAACAGTTTCGCCGTCGTTTCGACGTCAAGTGCACAACGAGTCGCTTCTATAAACATGAGTCACAGCCGACACCACGGAGGGCGCAGACGGTACCAGCGAGGTAAGAACGCAGTGTCCCGCCGTCCATCCATCCGAACCAACGTTTGTATTTTAGAGTCTTTTGATTCCCATGACCGGCGCCGGGAAGTTTATGAAACTCCAGAACAGAAGGTCAAGCTTGCCATATTGACTCTAGGTGAAGCGGTAGGTCTTTCTTCGGTGTCCATTCTGCAGTGCCATTCTCAGCATCTTCCAGGACCCAGAGCAAGAGGTGCCTCATCTCGCAGCTCAGATCCGTGACAATGCGTCTGCAAACATTTCATTGGTGTCTTCCAGTATCCGTATAGGGTATGCTTTTCCACTATCATACACCATTAGATCCCTTTTCATCTCCTCTAAGCGTCACGGAACAACCTTTCAAAATCCCGTATTATGCCACCTTGCTTCGCACACTCTATGAACCAATGCTATTGGAGGATTCTCCTGCAGAGAACAGTTCTACTAGCGCTTCTGAGCCTACGTTGGGGCAGCAAATATTGGAGGACTTCTGGAAGGGCTTCCAAGCTTACTTGGACAAGCTAGCATGGCGAGAGGCGAAGCTATGTGTGAGTATCTGCAAAGCATCCCTGATGCGCCAGCTCTCGCTCTCCTAACGGATTCGGCTTCAGATCCATTTCTTCGCGCATCTTACCGTCGCAAGGGTGGTTTCGGCTTCGTCTATGCTCGCCCTCTTGCAATCTTTCACGGCTGTCCTTGACGAGTTTGGTGTGTCACACGGGCGAGCTAAAAGAGCAGCATTCTGTGCTGCAGAAGGACTTATGAGGGTAAGCTTGTTGATGTATGCGTTTCCGTGTTTCCCATGGTTGTCTGACCTACACTCAGGCAGGTCAAGTGTTAAAGGAGTACTCAGCTGCTTCTGTCATTGAGATGATCACCAGCATCCAGACTTACAACGAATCCATTTCGGATACGAAATGGCTCGTGCAACCAATGCTCAAGCTTCACAGTCAAGACATCACATTAGCACATGCTGATGAGGTAAATAGATATCGCAGCTCACTTGGTCCTCGTTGAAGCTGACATCTCTCTTATGTTAGTACCTTGATTGTGCTGTGTCCGCTTTGAAGGACCTTGACTCCAACGACTTTTCCGAGGTTTCGACCATCTATCCTCAACCCTACTCAATTTGGGACTTCCCAATAACATCTTTTGACTTGCCCTCTGTGCTGGTGCCTCCTGAAGTTATTGAACTCGATGGCTTATCGACTGACTCTGGAGAAGACGCCCTCGTCAAGACGGAGGAGTGGCCTGACTACTTTCTCCGTCTATTTGACGGCGATGTAAGTCATCTTATTTGGACTTGAGGCAACCATTTTGACGCTTCGAAGGTTTCCCCTAATCCTATGAACCCGGCAGGCTATGCCATTCGTTCTAGTCTACTGGACATCGTCGATGTATTCGAGGTCAATCGTAAGGAGTGTGCGAGATTTTTGTTGGAGTACCCCAAGTGGACAACACCGGGTACGTTCAAACCGAAACCCGGCACCCCTGCCGATGTTGCAGATCGCGTTGTGATTCCCGGACGAGACTGGCAGCTGGAAAGCACCGTTATTGAGGTAAATATGACTACAGACTTTTGATTGCAATAATTAACAAATGTATCTAAGGCGATATTAGGTGTACAATTTTTACTGCCAGAGTCACCACATAAGACCATCTATTATATTGCTCTTATCACCGAGCTCTGCAAACTGTCCCCGCAGACAGTTGGACCTGCGGTCGGCAAGTCTATTCGGAGACTCTACGTGTACCTTGCAGAGGGTCTTGATACCGAACTCAGTCGCCGATTTTCGGAATGGTTCTCAGTGCATATGAGTAACTTCGGCTTCCAGTGGGTTTGGAAAGAATGGTCTGTGTTCTATACCTCCAACGTGACGCTTGTCTGACTTATTTTTATGCAGGATACCCGACCTGGTGTTGCATTATCAGCATCCCAAACGCGTATTCGTCCGCCGCGCGCTCGCGTTCGAGATGCGACTCTCGTATTTCGAGCGTATCTTGAAGACACTACCAGAGCCATTTCAGGATCCCTCTGCTCGTGCCATGCCAGACAAAGCGCCAGGGCCTGAGTATGATTATGACGATCCGGGTATGACCTTCTTGACTAGCAGTATGAAATTGAACTCACCTTTTTGTAGCCTCACACTATCACGACGCGGCCCAGAGTGTTTTGAATCAGCTTCGCGGCCGTGCTAAACCGGAGGACGTCATCTCCCTGCTGGACTCCCTGAGGAGCATGCTGGTAGAGACGACGGAAGGCGACATCGACGTTGATGCCGTCATTCGGTCGATCGCAGTGCAGTCCCTCTTGCATATTGGCTCTCGCTCCTTCTCGCATTTCCTCAATGCCATCGAGCGGTACATCACCGTCCTGCGCAGCCTCGCATCTGGCAACGTCGCAGCAGGTGGCGCAGGTAGCCTTGAGGCCAAGTCGGACATCTTGAATGTGGCAGCGACATTCTGGCGCCGCAATCACCAGATGATCAACATCGTGTTCGACAAGCTTATGCAATACCAGATAGTGGACCCTACAGACGTCGTGAGCTGGGCGTTCGCTCATCGCGAAGAAGGCCTGGATTGGGATGTGCTCAAGGGCGCTATTGATAAGGCGAACGGGCGGGTGGTTGTGGCAAGAAAGAAAGTGGCCTTTTTGAGGAAAGAGGAGGATGAAACGCGGGCAAGAGCAAAGGCCAGTGGGGGTGCGGACGTGGCTGTCGCAATGGAAGTCGATGCAGAGGCTAAACCAGGTATGTATCTCATCTCTCACGATCAACTCCCACAATCTGATTCTTTTCGTTTCAGAGGAAGCAGCCGTTGACTCTCCTGCATTGGTGACGGCATTGAAAGCGTTTGCCTCCCTGACACGCGAGCAGAGGGCGACGCTGTCTCGTGTCCTTGAGGGCTTCGTGGACGCGCTGCACCCGTCTCCTTCGTACTCGGATCCGAATCCTTCCACTGTGTCCAATGATATAATCACGAACGAGGCATGGGAGCGACGGGCTACTTGGGGAAAGGAGGAGTGGCAGACATGGCAGATTTGGGCGTGGTACCGCCATTTCTGTCGAACGGTACGTCGGTATTGCCTGCCTCGGCGGCTGACCTCTCGTACTCATTGATCACGCAACAGTATTCGCCATACCTACGCAGCTACGCCACGACGCTCACGATGGTGTCTTTCTCGAAGATCGACAACGTGGATGACGAGGTAGCGGCGCTGATGAAGAACATCTGGAACTCGGCGACCGGTCAAGACTAGGGACATGACGCCGTGTCTGCATGCTAATCATGATTGGCCTTGTTGACGTTTTACAACTATTTATTCGGTTTTTGCTCGTATTCCTGTCGAGTAGTCGTGGTCTGGGTTCTGTCAGGTTCGTACCATCGTCTGTGGGTATCATCAGAGAATGTCCGGCGTTTGTTACTAGCGTATGCAAAGGGTACACCGTCCCACCCGATAGATCAGTTGTTCCGTGCTTCGTATGTCGAGTCTATAGATCTATGCTGTCCGTCACTCGACCTTCGACTTTGCATGGTCGTTCTTCCGCTGTCCGCTCAGGGTATACCCGACAGTCCCTGCGAACACCAACGCAGCGCCGCCCCACAGCATGGCCTGCGCGTGCGCGTCCAGGCCTGCGTCCCCGCCGAATAGCACAACGCTGAGCACGAGGGACACCGCCTTGCGCACGACGAGCACAAGCGTGACGGTGAGTGCTGCAACACGCGTCGTGAGGCGATTGACGCCCGCGACGCAGAGCAGCTGCGTGAGCGTGTTGAGGAGCAGCGGGAGTAGGGCGGAGGGGACACGTAGCTCGGGCATGGAGGCGAGGCGCACGGTGATGCTACGGCCCGCGAGCAGGCTATCGACCTGGGCCGCGAAGTCCGCCCGTGAGACGAAGAACATGGGCAGTGCGAGAAAGTGCAGGTAGAACATAGACTCCTGCCACATGTCCGGGAGGCCCTGCTCTGCATCGCGTTTCTCGCTAGGCGTGCCGGGCCGCTGGGGGTCGTGCGCGTATGTCTTTTCCTGAACGAGGCCGAGGAAGCCGGAGAGCACGAGCGCGAGAGCCAGGATGGCGATACCGGTAGCGTAGAGGTGTGGAGGAGACTCGTGCGGTGCGGATAGGGAGCGATTGCTGCGGTGCGAGGCGGAGAGCATGGTTAGCACGATGCCGATTGTGACGAGGAGGACCGAGGTGACTTGGCCAGGGCTGTATCTGCGAATGAGCAGCGAGGCTTGTTAATACGCTTTGAGGGGCATGCAAGAGATGGGGCATACTTTTTTCCAGAGATCAACCACCCGAGGAGCAGGGTAACTACAAGGCCGCCGCTGCGGAAGATGATGTGCACGGGCATGGATATGCTGTATGAGAACGCGGCATTGTTGAGGGACGAGATGAGGAAGAAGAGCACAACTTGCACGACGTGGGTCGTGAGCGGGATGCGGCGGGGCTTGAGCTGGGGCACGGGGATGCGAAAAGGGCCCCAGCGAGCGGCGGTCAGGAATATAGGCAGGCCGTGCAGGGAGATGAGGAGGAACTGCAAGAAGGTGATGAGCGTGCCGGCGCTGGGGAGCTCGGAAGTGACGCATTCTAGAGTGAGCGCGTTGCTCGAGGACAGTGTGTCAAGGCCTGGACTCAAGCGCTGATGGGTGCGGCCTTGGAGTGCTTACCTGCAGCAGCCTCCGAAGACGAGGCTGATGGTGGTGATCCAGTCAACCAGGACCGTCGTTGTAAGCCCATTTATACCAGCAGTTCGGGGCATAGCAAGAGGAACTGCAGTTCTAGACATTGGTGATGGATATCAATTTTTAAGTATGACCTTTTCCAATAGCACTCACCTGCCTGGCTAGGCCTGCAATATCGATACACGACACGGGCAAGCCTTAAGAGTACCACAGGAAGAGGTTGCTTGGGCCCACAAGACCTCAGCAAGCGTGGGGACCCGCGATTATTTAACTCGGACGCCGAACGCTGAAATGCGTCCAGTATTATAATGCCTGTGTTCAGCATGGCACGGCAACGTGTCCTGCCCGCCATCGATACGTCCCTGTCTTTGCCTGTCACCTGATGTCTCCTCGAAAGCACGTGCTTCGACGCGTCAGACGTTGCGGAGACATTTCTGTCAAGCGACCAGTCTGCAATCAGACGACCTCTTTAGTCTGAACTGTGATGCAGGCTCTCAGGCTATAAACACAACTCCCTGTAAGGCAGAGCCATAGCTCTTTCTCTACTACCCCATTCTTTTATCTTATAGTCTCCAGGATCACCTTGGCGCCTGACCCTCTTTGCTCTTCATATCTCGAGTCGATCCCGTGATTTGATCTTTCAACGCGACGCGCTGTTTGTTGTTTGTTGAGGCAGTGGTAAGCTGAAAGGTCTCGTGCAGCTTTTCTGCCTCGCCTTGTCTCCAGTGCCTTGCCCTTTCTTTCTTTCTTCTTCACTTTCTGCTGTCCCTCGACGGGCACACCCTTACTACGCCTTCATACCTCCACACACTCTCTTCACAATGCCTTCGGACAGACGGCATCCCGCATCTCTCTTCTCCACCTCGATGCACAACCCCCGCCTCCTTAAACTCGTCCGTCAGTCCGTCTCTTACGATATGGTTGTCTACGTCGCCCATCAGGCAGCTTGTGTCATTCCCGTATCTGAAGACGCTCCCGAATCTTCACCCGGCGGGCCAGGTACTCTGCCCACCCCGCCGCACACGCCGCATAAGGCTACCTTCTCAGACCAGTCTCAGTCGCCTGGTCTTATCCCGCTGGAAGATTTTATCATCCAACTCGTCCAGGCATCCAATGTGCAGGTCCCCACCCTTCTCGCCACACTCATCTACCTCGAGCGCCTGCGCATAAAGCTACCCAAGATGGCTAAGGGTATGTGACCCCCCCTCCTTACAACACCAGCGTTGACTAATATATCGCATATCATCTCCAAGGTATCCCATGCACCCGCCACCGGGTATTCCTCGCGACGCTCATCGCTGCCGCCAAATACCTCAACGACTCGTCGCCCAAAAACAAACACTGGGCGGCCTACGCGCGCATCTTCGAGATCGCAGAAATAAATCTGATGGAGAAGCAACTCCTCTTCCTGCTCGACTATGACCTGCGCTTCGACGAGACCGAGGCGTGCGCGCACTTTGCCCCATTCATGCCGCCGCTTTCCAGCTCCCGCCAGCAACACGAGACCCGGCTGCTGGCCGTCAGCAAAGTGGCCCAGGCAGGAAAGGCACGCGCCGCAGCTGCACAACTGCCGCCAACGCCCCCGCACGACGCCGTGCTCCCGGTGCTCTCTACCGCAGGTGCGGGACAGAGCCTCACGAACACGATGCAGAACATCGCCAAGCGCATCTCCTCGACCTACGTGACCGTCGCGTCTGCAGGCGGCGCGGCGTGCGAGCGAGGGGACGTGCACAGCGTAAAGTACGGGACGCTGGCCGGCGTGAACAGCACCGGCATCCCCACAAGCACCAGCGCGAACACTAGCGGGACGGACTCTGAGATCGAGTCGCTGGCTGAGGACTACGGCTCTACTTCGTCAGACGATGGTGTATCGGACGAGGACACAGGCGAGGGCGCAGGCCTATTGCCAGCGATGGCGGCAGAGCCGTCGTTCATCCTCCGCCCCGTGCCTGCGACCGCATATCGCCGCGCACGCCGCGGCGTCGCGCGGAAAGTGTCGGACGCGACAATGGTAGATATGCGTGGGTCTCCTGCGTCACTCGCGACGTTGGGCTCCGATGCCACTTTTAGTTCGTCTCGCACCAGCGGGACAGAGCACACGCCCCAGGACTCAATCAACAACCAATCCAACAACGACGCTGGCGGCGAACACCGCGCCCTGCTGTCCATGTCGTCGCCCGTGGCCACCCGCCGCCCCGTCACGACCTGCGCAAAGCGCATGTCGAAGCGCGCGTGCGTCGACATTTCTGCCACTGCGGGCGGGAAAGCGCTCCCGGTGAGCCGCACGATGCCCACACTGCAGCGCGGGCACACGACATCGTCCGTGTCCGTGTCCACGTCATCGTCGTCGTCGTCGTCGAGCGGGGGTTTCCTAAGCCGCATGTGGGGCGCGGCGACGAAGGGAACAGGCAGCGCCGCAGCGGGGAAGATGCTGCCGGGAGCCGCGCCGCCCGCAGTGGAGGTCGCGGAGCCTGCGGAGGCACTGCATGCGACGGGCACGTTCCAGCTGCGGCGGCTCGCACACTCGCGGTCGGCGATGTTCCGTAGGGAGAGCGAACTCTGATTTGAGCGAGAGGACTGCGGCGCTGCTTGGACGCTTTCTCATACATGCTATCTGTCTCCGCTCATACGTTTCTTGCCTGTCCCGTTCTTCATTGCAAGTGTATCGATGCCGTGCATGGACACTACTATCAATATCAATACCACCGCTACTTTACTATATCGCTAGCTAGCACTACTACTACTACTACTACTACTACTACTACTACTACTACTACTACTACTGTATCGACCATTGCTGCGATCTTTATCCACCGTACCTGCCTTTATCTGGGGTGAGCGCACTGATTCGAATATTACACCGTACTTTATCATTTACACATTTCTGTACCGTTGGCTGTTGGTCGTGCTCGTCTTGAAAAGCAGCACAATAAGCCTACGTGAGGTGGCTGGATATGTGCATGGCACCGATCATTCGTGACAGATCGTGTAGTCCATGCTTTGCATGGCGCGATGGTTCGGATCTGCCGTCCCGCGCGCCGATCTACCAGGGAGCATGACGATGTGATATGACACTTGCACTTGCGTGTGGTATGGGTACAGGTGGATGCAATGCTACAAGCGATGTCCACAACCCACACTTGGGGCGCCCTCTCTCTTCGACTCGCATGACCTCCTCCTCGTCTTTAGCGTGCGGGCAGCCTCTGCCACCAAATTTGCGGCATGGATGGGGCTAGAGCATGCGCACGTACGTCGCGGGGAAGAGGCCACGCTTGCCGCCCACCTCGCCGGTCCACCTGCGCCGCCAGATGGGTGCGGCAGTATAGCGAAGTTCACACACGCACGACCCAGACATATAAATAAATAAAAAGCAAGGGCGCGTGAGCACAGGATGGAGTTGTGGCGGACGAGAGTGGGGACGGGAACGGGACGCACCAGTCTGCAGACATGTGCTCGACGACACGCACGCGCTGGCCCTCGCGCAGACACAGATCGTCCGGCTCCTGTGGCGCTGCAGGTCAGCGGGGCTCGGGAAAGAGTGTGGGCTGCTGGACGCACGTTGCTCGTGTACTCATACAGTGCCTCTGCCCACTCGCCGCCGTCCTCCTCTGCCTCGGGCTCAGGCGTGGATTCAGGTTTAGGGATAGGCTCGGTGCGGCGCACGGGTGGGGGCGCGAAGCCGCTGCCGCGCGCCCGAGAGAAGGCGGGGGGCGTGGGGGTGGCGGCGGCGGGTTTGGCGGCAGCGGTGGAGGAGGAGCGCAGGGAGGAGATGAAGTTCGCGGGCGAGGTCGTGTCGACGTCG
>QLPN01009014.1:0-18034 GCA_003314395.1 Albatrellus ellisii
GCAACGGTCCGTCCCCCTTCCCCGCTTCCCCTCCTCTGCTCTCACATGGACGTCACGACTCCAGCCGCCGCGAAATCACCCTCCAGCGCAAAAAGGCCGCCGAAGACCGAAGATTCGCGGACGACCTCAAGGCAAAGGTGATTCTCCTTCCCTCTCGTCTTTCTCTACGTCTTATTTCGTCTTCTTTAGATGGGTGCCCGCAAGGCCGCTAGGCTGCGACGCAAAGCCGGTCGCTCCAAGAAGATAAACCACTGACCTCCTCCATCCCGCCGATTTGTCGGCTCTCTTTAGCAGCCATGTCGTAATGCATACGATAGATACACTGCTGTAACATCGCGCTCCGCATCAACTTGTATTCTGTTTGAGCTTGCGCGCGTCCCGTCTCTGCTGTATACAGTTGATAACCTCATAATGCCTCACATAGTGTATACGTTGAGCCGGGAATCCCAGCCAATTTATGCACGGTACATAATGCATTATCGTGTCTTTTCGAATAATTCTTCCTGTCGTATGTCATTCTCACATGTCTTTCTTTTGCAAGACTCCCACGCCGAGACGAAAGGTGCAAATCCAAATCCGTACAGTATTCCAGTGCAAGGAAGCAAAGACTTACAGCCATGCCAACATGCCAAGGACTTCTGCTGCGCTCTAGCCAAAGTATGGACATGGTAGCAGATGATAAGCATATGTCAGTCGGGGAATTGTTGCTTTTTACGACGAGTGACAGACACCCCATTGATCACACACTGAGAAGTTGTCAAACATTTCATGTAGTGATTCGAAGCTAACATCTTGTTGGACTTGGTATACTGTACCACTGGTTAAATCTTCGTCCTTTGAGGCTTTCAAAACAGTGTGCCACACAATCTCGTAATGCACACAGAAGTCAGGGGTCTGACGCTGATGCATTATGCCGGTGAGATTATCAACTACACATCATCACGATCGCATTAGCCTCGGCCCCGCCCCAGCTTCATTCATCACACTACTTTTGCAAATCCACCAACATGGTATTACTTCAGAAAATTACATGTGGCTACGTACCCGAGGCAAGCGCCACCATCATGTTGTAAACCCTGCCGAGTCACGCCCCTCTGCCATCCACCCGCTTCACAACTCCCAACTCGCATCCCCCTCTCCCTCTTTGACAAACGGCTTGTCCAATCCAGCCACCACACTCTCACACATTGGGCACGCCCCCGCCAGGACCTCGTCCAGCTCCGCCCGCAACCGCTCCGCTCGCTTCCCCCCGTCCTTCTCCCCGCCTCCCCTCTTTTCGCCCCCGCCCCCGATCCCCGGTATCCACCCCGCCGGCGCCGTCACCGCCATCGCCAGCGCGTCTGGCACGATGAGGTCCCGCAGGTTCCGCCCGAGCGAGTTTGCGGCCCGTGTGCCGTTCTGCAGCGGCGCCGCAAAGTTCGCCGACAGCAGCGTGCGCTGTGTCGCTGGCTGGCGGCTGGCGGGCGCTGTATTTCCCTTGACCAGCTCGTTCTGCAGGGCGAGGATCCGCCGCAGGGCGGGCGCGGCAAGGTACTCCTTCGTCTAGATAGCGCGGCATGTGTCAGCTACACCAGAGGAGGCACAACTAGTACGCACCAGACCGATGAGACAGTCTGCATGGAACGTGTGCTGGCACGGAAACACGTAAAACTGTCGCGTTAACAGCGGATACGCGCACACCGAACATTTCTCGCTCGCGTCGATGGTGACGAAGCGATTCTTGAGGCCGGCGATGTACTCCTTGATCGAGTCCGCGTTGCGTGTCGCGTCATCCATCTCGCTCTTCAGCTGCTCGATCTGCGTGGAGTAGCCTTCGAGCGCGTTCGCGATCTCGTCTTTGAAATCGTCGATGACGACAAAATCTGGGAAGAATGGAAGAATATCTTCAATCTTCAGAAGGTCCGTATTTTCCAGGAACCGCATCGCCCTACACGCATCCCAGTGAGCGTCGCGTTAATGTAGTGACATATCTAGGCAAAATCGTACATTTTGATGTCTTTCTTGTCCTGTACCACGAACTTCGCAATTTTGAGCCACAGCTTTTTTCGCAGCTGCCGGTCGTCTTCCGGTTTGTCCGCGTTGAGCTTCGCCAGCTCTAGGTCACCCTTCTCTAGTGCGAGATCGACACTGTTCTCATACAGCCCCATCTGCGAATATATGTGCACACATGGGTGTATCCGCCCCGCTTCACTGCACAGCCGCAGGGCATAGTCGAGGTCATAGTACGGCTTCCCCGTTAGCGGATTGGACGGCGCACTGGATAGAAAGCGGAGCAATGGCCCATCGTCTTCAGGTGACACAGCAGCAGCAGAAGGCGACGCGTAGAAGGTGATGAGCAAGTTATGGATGGTGTGTGAGGTATTTTGCTGCTCGAAGATGACATGGTTGAGATAGCGTATGGCGTGGTTTGGCGAAAGGGGGTCGCGTGGGGCGTGCTGAAATTGCAGCAGTGCGGGAATGAGTCGTAGTGGGTCTAAAGCTGACTGGTGCAGCCAACCGTCGACAGTGTCCTTGGGTGAGTGACGCATGAGGACTGGTCCAAAGCGGTAGTACAAGTCGAGAGACGTCTGGCGACTGATGATCTCAATCGCTTTAGACCAATCTTCTTCCAGGATCCAGTGTTCGACGACGCGCTCGTAGTCACCGACCAGGGAAGCATAGTGTAGATACATGTCAGTACGGCCGTGTCCTTGAATTAATTCATATACAGTGTGAGAATCAAGATTTTCCTGGGCATCACTTAGAAGAATCCACGACAACGCCATGTTAGAATTCACCTTGTAAGTGCCAAGGAAATGCCGAAGGTCTTCTTCCAATATGCTTCTTTCCGTTTTAACGTTCTCGACATCATATGATGCGGAAGCGGAAGCAACGAGGTCATCGAGTTCATTGCACTTACTGAGATAGAACTCAACCAGCCACGTAGCAAGCATCATCCGTTGCGTCAGATCCTGACAGTGAGCTCAGTATTCATGGCGCTGCATCAAGATAACGAAATAAACCGTTCTCCGAGTTCTTTCAAGCCGTGAAACCAGATACGAGCGCAACGCATCGCGTTCGTTTGCGTCCAAGAACTTCAATGCAACCTCTTCAAAGGGGATCGAGCATTGCGCGTACGACTGAGCAGCTTGGAAGTATCTGCCATCGGTGAAGTATGCCAGAGCCTGGGCGGATATGACATGGTCTCTCTGCCTTGCAGTCTGAAAATGCAACGATTAACCTTGATCATTGGTAATAAAGCAATACACATTATGTACCTTGGCGTACTTCAGAGCGATATCATGATTCCCGCGATCAAGATAAATCTTCCAAACATCACGGTCCTCGTTTGCAACGACAAGCTCAAAAAGTGACTGGTCTGTAAAGACCCAATATGTCTTTCGCACAGGGTCAGCAGTCAAACCCCGCACTTCCTCGCCCGGTTTCTGGTTTCAAGAGTTGATAACACTCCTGAGAATCAGTGCTTTGTGGACTCACTAGCGGAAGAACCTCTTCATATGTTATCTTCTCGTCCAACGTAGAGATTGCCGCAAGTCTGTCTGGATAGAGCAACAAGAAGTGGAACTCGGTCAAGGCCATCGATACGGGTGCATCTGGTAGTGACTGGTCTCTGAGCGATCCAGGTGAGGACGGAAAGGTCGGATATTGCAGTAGTCGCGTGTTGTCAATGAAGTCCTCCGTCGTCGAGTCAAAGTTAAGACCACCATGATATACCCCGGGTCCTGCAACACCAGCTGAGTCTCACCAAGGGCTAGGAGATGAGTGCTATATTTACCAGTCATCCATGCCATACCCTTGGGAAGGGAGTGCGCCTGATCCCCGTTGGGTGTGTAATAATGTAGTTCCGAATGCTGGATGTTTCCCGGCAACTCCAAGATCTCTTCGAAATATCGGAAACGTGAACGACACGAAATAAAAAGATCAACTCACTGGGAGCTGTGTCTCGATAACTTGCGAAGAGACTGGTGAAGACGCGACCTCCATCGTCCGAACGCCGCTCCGGTACGCCAACGAACTGACAAATCCTTGACGGCGTTGTAACGACGACCAGTGCTCTCCGTGGGTTTGCTGGAGGGAATATGTCGAAGCTGATGCCTGTGATGGGATGTCGCTCGGGTAACGAGAACAAAGCCTGAAGATACCGCTCCTGAGACTTGAAGAAGTCCTCCTCAGCATCTAGTACAGCTTCATAGATGGTACCGTTCCTTGCACCAATCAGCATCTCACGGGTGGACAACAAGTGAGAGCCCGAGAGTAGAGCTGCCTTGTTCCACGCAATACTCTCAATGACCATCTTGAAGGACTTCAGCGGTTTTGGTTTCTTCCATTCTTTGTATAGATACCAGTTCTCCCCTTGCTGAGAGGCAATGATGAGGTGCCGTCCAGAAGGATCCAGGAAGAGTTTGTGAATTGTCATTTCCGAAGGCTTACGCTGAATTTGTATCTTCACGACTTGGTCTGCATGGGCCAATTCGATCAGAACGATAGTATTGGAGGCCAGGCCCATGGCAAGCATGTCTGAGGCGACGACCAGGGATATTAGGGGCGCAGGGAGAGTGTATTGCACACGACCGAGGTCGAACATCGGCGCGTAGTTTGTGACCGAGTCCATATACTGACCGTCTTCCTAAGAGTCAGTAGATCAGCCAACGAAGAAGAGAATCTATGCAAGTATGGCACGCACGCCATTCAGTTCGACAGGAGATGCATCATTCAGATCAGATGGCAAGGGTTCGAAGCCCTCGTAGCGTACTTGAGGGGTTGCCTGCGTGCTTTGTACAACGCCACCTACCGATGGAGCCGCATGCTCGACATCTATAAAGAGGAGTCCAGTCCATGCCCTGCAGTGGTGATGCAGTACTCACAGTCATCAAACATGGCATTAAGGTATGGCCGTTAAACCTTGGAATATTGATGAGCCCAGGTACACGACCTTCTGGAACGTTGTTGCGTAATGTATGCACTGGCATAAAGTCTCAAGCATGACCTCACGTGACAGCTACGATATTGAGTATATGGCAGTATTAAGTCAATGAATTGAAGGGTATGTGACTTAACAACATGCAGGGGTCTATAAACAACGTGGTATTGAGAGACCAGGCGAATTTACAGGCAGAACAACCCAAGACATGTATTTGAAGACGAAGCTAAGCTTGGAATGAGAAACAAAAATCAGGGTATAGAAAATCAAACTAGAATGATGGGGAAAATCGGTGTGCAATGCCAGAAGACTTATGAAACAAGACAATAGGGCAAGTCAAGTATAATGCGAAATATCGTAAGAGACAGGATTCAATATACATAGAGAACATGCAAAAACAGCCACATCACTCAGAGCCGCCGCCAGAATGGTGCTTGGACGCACACAATTTGCGAAGGACGGAAGAAGCCTATAAAGATACATATAACAATGCGAGACAATGCGATGGCGATAGCAGGCACAGATAACAGATGTCAGAACACTGCAGAAGTGCAAGTGTCAAGATCGGGTTTGGAAGGACAGAACATAATTAGTTAGAAACCGTCCTTCGCTTTTTCAACGGTGGACGACTATCTGTCGTCTCGTCCCAAGCCTGACCGTTACTATCGGCGGGCTCACCGTCGGTGAAGGTGTTGCTGTGACTCTTGGGTGCCGGGGAGGACAGTAACAAAGCTTCGGTATCTTCATCGTCCTGATTTTGCCTCAGCGAGAACGCCTCCATCAGGCCGAGACCCAACGTCTTCGTGTCTACCTTGGATTGGGTGTGCCCAGTCAAGAATCGGGAGCGGATAATTGGGCTTTCGCTCTCGGGATTAGATGCAGAGGTCGAGGAACTAGCACTCTCATCCACTCTCTCCTTGGCCAGATCACCCCAGGGTCCATAAATATTAACAAAAGGATCTTCGCAATAGGGGGTTGTAGGATCGAAAGCCCCGCGGCGCACTGGTATGGGGGAGGCGCCGCTTAGGCTCCATCCACCATGGTCCAAGGACCTAGTTTGGCGTGGGGTAAAAATGCTGCTGTGCCTCAAAGGCGATTCCTCGACAGTTCGGAATCCTCGGCCGCCAAGTCGATCGGTCACAGAGGCAGGTAGGGAACCAGAGAGGAAAAGTCTCCTAGGAGTGGGCTCATTGGCATTCCTCAACCCAAGCCCTTTCCCATCAAAAATGCCGTCAGTGCCGGAGCCTTTACTTTGGCCAAAAAGGACGACACAAGGGCTGTTGAAAGTGCTTTCCTTTCCGCTTTTTGGCGCGATAACGACAGGGCTGACATCTATACCAGAAACATGAGTACTGGTTGCATTCGATGGGCTTGCTTGACCTCGAACGACCATGCTGAGGCACATTTCACGCGCACTGGAGTGAAGTGGATGACTAGGACTGGGGAAGCGCCAGGGCTGGTCAGAGGGAAGGCGTGGTGGAGAATGGCGGAAGGACGGTGTCACAAGAGGGTTGTATGGCGAAGGGGGGACGATGGGACGTGCAGGAGTCGGTGGTGCATCGTTATTAGTTAGCATGGGTGTCAGCTCAGGTTCATCTGACTGAGGAGAGTCCGGGGGAGGAGTAGGACTTGCGCGCGAACTGGTCTTGGACAGGGGTGGACGAGAAAGTCTGGAAGCGGGCATCAATGTGGGAAATTCTTTCTGGGGGATGCGTGGAGCAGAGGGCATGGGAATGTCGTCGTCGTCATCGTCGTCGTCATCGTCATCATCAACGGATTCACTGTCGTTGATACGATCACGCAGAGCTGCACTTGTAGTCGATGCAGGGCGAAGGGAGCGTAGTTTGGATTTCGACATGGAGATGCTCTGAGACGCTGAATTGTACTGGTTGTTCAGTGAGCTTGAGGCACCATTGCTTCGGCTGCCACGACTGGAAACAAAGACGTTTTCCTTCTCCTGATTGTCCCCCATGTCCTCTGATATGGTGGCAAATGAGCAAATGACGTCGCAATCCAGTAATGAAACTACACACTATGCTGACCGCCTTTGCGAGCTCGTTCGAGATTATCGCGACGGTTGGCCATGGCAATTTTGTGCTTTTCGAATACATGTCGCCTCCACATGCTCTTCGCATTTACCCCAGCATATGTCCTCCTACAGAAAGTGCATCGAAGCCGTGGTTCCTCGCCTTCCGGCCAGCCATCAGCACCTCTCTCCTTGAGGTCCTTCTTTTTAGCGGGACACCAGCCCCTAGGAGGCTCCAGCTGAGAGGGATAAGGAATAGCGTCAGGATTGTTATTGTTACTGGCGATGAAGTCTTTCGGATCTAGGAACCAGTCTGGGTTGGCAGCCATCAGGGAATAGCACAGTCCTTCAGGATGAAGGTGAGCATCCGGAAAGACGGAAAAAGGCGGGTGAATAAAGACTGCATTCGGGTCAGAGGGACTAGGGTCCATTGGTGGGAGAGGGTGAGTAAGGGAATGGTTGCGGGCTGGAGGTGGAGGCGGCTTGAGTGGCGCGGCATCAGCAGAGCCATTGCGATTGTATGGACGAGGTTGGAACGATGTTGCGGAAGGTGTAAAGAATCCGAGGTCCGCTGGGGAAGTAAGACGACGTTTGAGAGGATGGTAGACATTGGACTTTGTGTCCACCATGATGACGAGGCAGGCGTCTGCCAGTGAGTCAGAAACCATCACTTAAATGAGGATGTAGGCTAAAGCGGGAACGTACGGAAATGAAAAATGTACGGAGGGATGAGAAGAGGAGTGAACTCTGGAAGAGTGTGATGGAAGACTAGACACGAGAGAGTCGAGGATGGCAGCCTGGGAAGCAGATGTAGCGTGGCTAGAAAATCAGGACGCGGGAGGTATCGAGAGCAGGTTATGTAACGCATTTCAGTCGGAGTTGACACGTCTTGTTCTTCGCGACGCGTCTATCACGTGGCCGTATTCAATCATGCGCATCATTTCCATTGCAGAACAACTGCCGCCTGAACTGCAACTGACGATGGCACCAAGAAGGATATCCCTAACTTTATTGCGCGAAGGAGGATACCCTGCGACTGGAGACCATGACGCGTGCGAGACGAAAGGCAAACACTGATGCACTCTGGAGTGGAGAGCATCCTCGAGAGTGTCCTATATACGAACCACACTGATGCATACTGTTGGATATCTCCGACAACCTCATCATGATGCATATGTACAACAACCAAGTTCATTACAGCACGTGGCGCGCTGATCAAATGATCATAACCCACATATCCTGAAGCCCTCGACTCTATGCTACACCCCATGCCCCCTTCATGTCTCTCATGCCCCGAGTATTACAGTACCAACACACGAACGAGACCTGAGCCCCGGGCTCCACAGCCATACCGACCAACGTCACGTTGCGTTACTTTTGTGTGACAATCCCGGTCAGATTAGGAAGTTTTGCCTTGGACAAACTGCGGGATGCTCTTCCTGCAACTCCAAAGAAAAAATCGGGAAATCGGTGACCAACATTTTGTTATAATAGTTGTTTATTGTACGCCTCCACAATCTTACGATGAAGGAGTTAAAAATGACTGAGAAATAAGAGAAACAAATTTGGTGTCTATCTGATCACTGATTATGGTGTGTGATCAGATGAAAGAACCAAGTGATGAGTGTTGAGATGTTGCATGTCATCTGAGAAACAAAGTTGACATGTGAAATGGGTTGAATTTGACACGTAAGCTATGTTAAATGATTCCCTGTTGGAGATAAGGTCAAATACCCAACTGTGTACTTGTACTACACCTCGTAACAGAGCTACAACCTCAGTAGTTGGTACAGCTCCACATCATGCTGTTAGCACTTTGTTTAGACAAGGCCTGGTAGCTCAGTGGTTAGAGCACCCACCTGGAGTAAGGGAGGTCCTTGGTTTGAACCCAAGTCACTATTTTGGCAATTGCACATTCTAACATTCCCTTCTTTCCCAACTCCTCCATGATGTTCATAGGGGCTACATGGTGGCCCTTGTACACTCTTGCTGCCCAGGCAGCTTGTCTCCAATTCAGTCTGTGCATGTATGAATTCATGGATTCATGAGAATGATTAGCAAAATGACACATGGATTTCAAGGGAATGGATTCCAATGCAGCAAGCATATTTTTCTCCAGTACATCTTCTCATGACAATTCTGGATTTAAACAGTAGATCTGCTTTGCATATCCCCAGCATTGCTCAATAAAATTGAGCTTGCAGTGGAACTTTGGTAAGAAGAACAGCTTGAAGCCACATGCCTTGCAGATTGACTCTAGAATTGTCTTGACATTGACAAAATCTGGTTCATTGTAGAGAATTTGGTGGCAGCAATAGTTGATGGCAGGAGGTAAGCACTTGAAACTTTTGCATTTGGCATGAACCTTGGACATGTCCTGTAGCCTTGTTCTTCCAGGATTGTGGCCATTCCTTTAAAGACCCCAGTGTGTTCATGCCCCTCAGGGAAATAAAGTGGCTGTGGTGTGCCATCTTTGAAATAAGTGTTGATGAGCATCATGCACATGTAGCATTGGAAAATGACCATCAGCAACATCAGGTGAATACAGCAACATTAACATGCCACACACATGATAATCATCCAGCTGCATTAATCACACATTTGCTTTAACACTGGAATAGAGGACTGGGTTTGGCCAACAAGGAGCAGGACTGATAGGATATATAGGCTGAGGCTTGGTCAAGGCCTACCAGAGTAACCCTGGAGTCACAAGTCACAGAGTCAGCATTTGGTGTGATTGGCACTTTTCCTTTTTCACTCATCTATTATAATATGATACTTTATTCATTTGTGTCCAGGCTCCACCTCATTTCAAATATCTCTATGATTGACCCTACATTGTAAATTTTCTGTTTTGTTATGTTGTGCTCTAGTCTTGGAGCTACACTTGTATTTATTTGGCTTGTCACCCATCAGAATGAATAGATTCCTTCCAGCTCATGATTTGTCTCCCCTCTCCTGTCTGAGTCTCAAAGCAAAAAAGTGCTTTCTGTTGGTGCAGGTTGAAGAGGCATGGTGGCAAATGTGACAAGATGTGACTAGAGGGGGAGAAGGGACTGGATGGTGGCAAGAGGTGGTGGTAGACAATGAGAAGCATGACCCAGCTGCTAAGAGTGGCCTATTGGATGGTCTTAGGGAAGGTTTGCTATAACAATACCCCTGGTAACAAGGTAATGGATATGTGTTTGATAAGCATAATAAGCATTCCTGATGACAATGAAGAGAGGGATCAATGAGATAGTGATGAGGATGATACCACTGATGACTAAATGAGGATCCAGAGTGATGAGTTTAGGATGTCTTAGCAATGCTTATAGTGACTTAGAGATCTTAGATTTTAGTTCTTAGGAGTGAAGTGAATTTGTAATGAGCTTAGGTCAAGTGCAGTAAAGGAGAATCCCTAGATTGTGAAGTTGACAAGACTGGGGTTTAAGACCACCAGTCTTTCAACTACTTATACAAATCCAGAGTGCCAAAGATAGTACAAGTAAAGATAAGGTTCATGGATCAACAATGTCACATGACCTAATACATGTCTGTGAGTGTAGTACATGGCTCAGCCACAAGCGTGAAATGAACAAGAGGTTGTTGGTTTTTCACTACCTTATGATGCTGATCACACTGTTTACTTATTAAGTATACTTATCTCTATCTCATCTTATTGGTATTTCATTTCTCTTTATGGTTTGAGCTCCTCTTAAACTCTATCTAGCTCTTACTATATCTTCTTCACTTTGTCTTTGTCTTGCCTTAGCACTTCTGCATGTGCTGAGCTCTTTCTCTCTTCTGTGTACCCTCTACCCTCTGGTACACTTCTTCTCTATCTTACAGTCTCTTCTGGGCTTGAAGCCTACTTCTTTTGTGAGATGGTCTTCTCTCTGCTTGCTGTCTTGCTTAGATTTCAACAGTGTTTGCTTCCGCTGTGCTGCCCAATTTCAACAGAGGTAAACAAAGATAAACAGAGACAAGGTAAGACTAGTCCTTGCTAATTGTATAGTGATAGTCCTTAGCAAGTAAATGTAAATAAATAAAGAAAGATAAAAGAAGAAAAGATATGTCTTTACAGTACTTGGAGCTGTTTGTGCAGGCTATGGCAGGCAACTGTAATCAATAACAACGTGTAGAAGTACTCCCAGCATGGGAGAACCTGGAGTAGCATTACTGCAGAAGGTAGGGTGAGGTGTGGACAGTAGAGTAGTGCCACAACGCAGAGGTAAGAGTCAGTGTCTTGTAAGACGATGACTGAGATATACACTAACCTGCAGAAGGTAGGGTGAGGTGTGGACAGTAGAGTAGTGCCATGATGCAGAGGTAAGAGCTGCAGGGATAGTGAGAAGGAAGATAAAGTGCAGGAAGTAGTGGTACTCACTCAGTGTCTTGTAAGACAATGACTGAGGAAATACATGGTTGTGTGTGCATCTTATATAGTGGGTGAAGGTGAAGTTCAAGTGGAGATGTAACTCTAAAGTACAAGAGTGACCATGTATGTGAGGGACGCATGTTGTCTGGAGTATATGTGGTGTGGGGATGTGAAGAAGGAAGTGGTGTGTCAAGATTGGTATGTAAGTATTGTGTAAGGAGGTGTGGTGGAGGGAATGCCGAACAAAAAAGGAATAGAATGAGTACAGTATTGATGATGTACGACATATATTTAACAGGAGCTAAGCTCACACTTAAGTACTATAAAGAGAATGGATAGAGTCCTTACTATAAGTATGAGCTAAGCTCAAGCTGTAGTTAATACTATGCTTATAGTAAGTAAGATATAAAAAGAGAAAAAGAAAAAGAAAAAGAAAAAGAAAAAACTGTTACAAGGTGCCAAAGCAAGTGCCTCATAACATCACCCCCTCTTTATGCAATGCATTGCCTGTGACACTTGGTGGGGTCCCCTGACCTGCCACCCCCTGCCCTCCACTTACTCCTCATAGGTTGGGTAGGGGAGGGTGTCCCAGGCTGGGACAAAGCCATTGGGCATCCCCCCATTGAAGAACCAGGGGCATTGGGGGATGTGGGAGGCAGGGATGGTGGCAGACCTTTGGGCCCAGTAGTATGCCTCTTTGTGGGCATGGGCAAGGGTGTACTGGGCCCAGAGGTGGTGTTCCTCCATGAACTTCCTTTCTTTGCACCAGGTGGTGAAGGTGGGGTTGGAGTTGTGGAGGTGGGGGTTGGGGTTGTGGGTATGGGGGTGGGTGGTGGTGGGGGTTTGGGCATTGGGCCTGGTGGTGGCCATGCTGGCTGCACTTGAAACAGGCCCCTCTTGGGGGTACCAGGGCTGGGGTGGAGGAGACAGAGGACCAGGCCTCCATGTGGTGGTGGGAGGTGGGCCACCAGCCCATGGATGGGTTTCCCCAAGATGCCACTGGGGAGGTGGGGGTGGTGATGAGGCCTGGGAGGGAGGCTGGGGCATTGGAGATACACTCCTCCAGAGAGGGTGCTGGGGGTGGGCTGAATGGGAGAGGGTGAGGGTGGGGGGACAAAACTGGAGATAACTCTGGCTTGTAGGGTGAGGAGGTTGGCTGGGGGGTGTAAGGGGTGGCAGGGTGGTGGATGAAAGGGGCAGGGCCCCAGGAGATGGGCCCAGGGCTGGCAAGTCCCATTTGAAGGGAGAGGGGGCTGGGCAGTGGTGGAGGCAGGGTGGTGGCATCCAAGAGGCAGAGGGCCATGAGGGTGGCAGTAGCATCCTCCTCTGTGAAGGGGAGGGGGGAGGAGCAGAAGTGGGGGGAGGAGAGAAGGGAGAAGGAGGAGAGGGGGGAAGAGGAGGCTGAGGACAGGGGAAGAGAAGACATGTTTGGGGATGAGTGGTTTGAATGCAGAGCACCTTTATTAAATATGGGTGAGAGGGGTGGTCAGGTGATTTCTGAATGTGAATAGGTCTAATCCCAGGCTGTGCAGTGGTCTAGGTGTGCTTGGCCTTTGTTTGTGGAAGTTGTCTATTTCCTGTTGTGTGTTCTTCAGGTTTCCATGTGGTTTCCATGTGTTGTTTGATTTGGGATATCCCTTCCATTTGATGTGATACTGGAGCTGTCCATTGTTCTGCACTCTAGAGCCAATGATCATTTCCACTTCAAACTCCATTTCACCCTTGACTATCTTTGGGGGTGGTTTTGTATAGTTGGGGCCATGTTTGGGTGTTTCCTTGAATGGTGTGAGAAGTGAGAGATGGAACACAGGATGGATCTTCCATTTTGGCAGTAGTTTGAGCCAATAGGTGACAGGTCCAAGGACTTCCTTGATGGGAAAGGGTCCAAACCATTTTGGGGCTAATTTCATTTTTGGGTATCAGAGTTTGAGGTTTTTTCCATCTAACCATACTTGGTCACCTTCTTTGTATGTGATGAAGGTAGTTCTGTGTTTATCATGTGAGTCTTTTGTTATATGATCAGTAAGTTTCTGGCTTGCAGTTACTTCTTCTCATATATTCTGTATGTGCTGGAGTCAGTTTGTTGCCTCTGGTGCCAATGTGGTAATTGGTTTGATAGTGAATCAAGGTTTGTATTCCATAAGGATTTCAAATGGTGATTTTTGGGTTGTGGAATGAATGTGGTTATTGTGTGAGAATTCAGCCAAAGGGAGTAATTTGAGCCAACTTGTTGGTGATTGATCTCCAAGGGCTTGGAGATATTGTTCTATTTCTTGGTTGATGCATTCTATTTCTCCATCTGATTGTGGATGGTAGGCAGTTGACATTGCTGAGGTGATTCCTAACACTTTCCAGATTTCTTGTGTGACTTTGGAAGTGAATTGGGGTCCTCAATCAGAAATGTTTTTGTCTGTAAGGCCAAAACATTTCCATGCATGATCTAAGAATGATTGTGCAGTTTCTGAGGTGGTGACAGTCTTCTTGCATGGTGTAATGATAATAGCTTTCAAGAATTTGTCAATGATGATGTTGATGGAATCATATCTGTTGACTTCTGGAAGATTGGTTATGAATGATGAAGGCAGGCCATGTGTGGGAGTGGAACTTGAATAGTTCTTATTCTTCTAATGTATCTATCCTAATTATATATAGTAGAAGGTAACTGTGCATGGACCATCAAGGTATGTACCATCAAACTGTGTACTGATGTATGTGTATGTGTGGGTGTGCATACAGTACTGAACCAAAAAGGAAGGAGATGTTACTTAAGTGTATAGTTGTCAACACCCCCCCATACTGGGCATACACTCCACAAGACCAAGACTGGTATGATGAGAAATAAATAGAGGCAAGGAGAGGGGTTTGGTCAAGATGTCAGCAGTGACAAGTGAGGAAAGAAGGCATTGAACAGTGATGGAATTGGAAGAGATGCATTCGCAGATGTAATGATGGTGTATGTCTATATGTTTCATGCCATGCATAATGATGGGGTTGAGTGCAATGTCAATGGAACCCTTGTTATCACCATATAGTAGGAGTGGAAAAGTAAAAGCAAAACCTATCTCCTTCAGCAGAGAGCATAGCCACATGCCTTGGGCTGTGGCCTGCGAAAGCAACATATACTCAGTGTCTGTTGAAGAGAGGGAGATGGTGTGTTGTTTCCTTGATGACCAAGCTATGGCTCCTCCAAGTAAAAAGGTGTAAGCACCAACCAACTTCCTATTGTCTTTATCTCCAGCCCAATCCAAGTCAGAGTACCCAGACATCCCTGCTCCTTGATCTTGGCCATACCACAAGTGGAAGTGTAGCATTCCCTTGAGATAATGCAGGATATGGCGAGCAAGGGTGAGATGGAGAGGAAGGTGGTTGGATAGAAATTGGGACAGTTTCATAATGGTGAATGAAATGTTGGGTCTAGATACCATGGTGGCATAGAGGAGTGACCCAATGAGTTGTTGGTATTGACTGTGAAGAGATGATGGAGCAATATAGTTGGTGTCCATTTTTGAGACTGTTGTTCCAGGAGGAAGGGGTGCCAGTGCTGGGTTGCAGTTGTCCATTTGGAAGTGTTCCAGAATGTCAGTGATGTATGCTTCCTGGTCGATATCTAAGGTACCCTTTGCTCTGTCCCTGGTGACATGGAGACCCAGATACAACTTGATTTCTCCAAGATCCATCATTTGGAAGATGTTACGAGGCACTTGCTTTGGCACCTCGTAACGTTTTCTTTATTTCTTTTTTCTTTTCTTACTTACTAGTAAAGTGTAGTATTATTACTACAAGTGTGAGCTTAGCTCCACTTTACTTAGTAAGGACTTATCATTTTCAGTTCTCTTTTATAGTACTTAAGTATTTACATACTTAAGTGTGAGCATAGCTCCAAGTACTATATTAAGACTTATCTTTCTTCTTTTATCTTCCTTTTATTTATTATAACATTTACTTGCTAAGGACTATTACTATACAATTAGCAAGGACTCCTTTTTCTCGTTCTTATTTACCTTTGTTTATCTCTAGTTCACTTCGTGCTTGTGGCTGAGCCACTTATATCACATGAACATTTACTTACTGCGCCTTACTGCGCAACTTTACTATACTTAGATCTCCAGTTCTGTATAAATAGTTGACAAACTGGCGGTCTTAAAACCCCAGTCTTGTCAACTTCGCAATCTAGGGAATCTCCTGATATTGCGCTTGATCTAAGCTCGTCAACCACTCGCTTCATTCTTTCTTAACTAAGTCTAAGAACTCTAAAAGCTATCAAGACATCTTACACTAAGTCAAACTGGATCTTCGTATCGTTATCGGTGGAATCATCCTCGTAACTATATCGTTAATCCCATTCTTCATCGTCATTTGGAACCTCTATTACGTTCATCGAGCCAACATCCAAACCTTGGTTACCAGGAGTAACATATTAGACCTTCCCTAAGACTGTCCATTAGGCCGCTCTTAGCAGAAGAGGGATTTTAGTACAGTTTTGCATGCTTCAACTTCTTCGAGTGAACCTCCCAAGATCATGATGTTGTCAACATACAAGACGATGATGAGCAGTTGTGAGGAGTTAGTGGATACATAGATCCCAGAATTGGAGTACATGCAGGCAAAGGAGAGATTGAGGAGAGAGCTGTGCATCTTGTGGTGCCACTGCTGCAATGCTTGTTTCAAGCCATAAATGGCTTTGGATAAGCAGCATACCTTCCCTTCTGTACTGGGGAAGACAAAACCCTGAGGTTGTTCCATATATATTTCTTCATCAAGATCCCCATTCAGGAAGGCAGATTTGATGTCCATGGAATGTACTTCCCAGTCTTCAAGCACTGCAATGGCCAACAGGGTTTGCAGTGATTCGAAGTGAGCAACAGGAGAGAAGGTTTCATCATAGTCTACACCATGAATTTGAGTGTAGCCTTTTGCAATGAGATGTGCCTTATATCTTCCATCAGCTTTTTGCTTGAACACCCATTTGTTCCCTACAACGTTGTGACCTGGGGGAAGGTCAATGAGGTCCCAAGTGTGGAGATTTTGTAGGGAAGTGAGCTCTTCATTGCAGGCTGACCTCCAGGAGTCACTATTTGAGCTGGAGAGGGCTTGCTTCAAGGTGAGTGGGTCATGCGAGATGGCATGGGAGAGGATGGATGAAATTGAAGGCCTGCCTTGTGGGGTGATGAAGATGTCATCATCATCACTGCCAGCCCCCCCTTCACCCAGGATGTCCATGAACTTGTGCAGACCATACACACTATTGCAAAAATGAGCAGGGCAGCGGGTGAGGCAATCAGAGTGTTGGAGAATAGGTGAGTCACCATGTATGAGGTCATCACAAACATGCTGACACACAGGTGACTTGCATGGTGCCTGGTGCCAGTGTGGTGGAGCAACCATATCTGCAGGGTGACCAGTGCACTGAGCTCATACTGTTACAAGGCACTTGCTTTGGCACCTCGTAACGCGTTTTTTCTTTCTTGTCTTTTTCTTTTTTATCTTACTTACTAGTAAAGTGTAGTATTATTACTACAAGTGTGAGCTTAGCTCCACTTTACTTAGTAAGGACTTATCTTTCTTTTCTCTTTTATAGTACTTAAGTATTTATATACTTAAGTGTGAGCATAGCTCCAGGTACTATATAAGACTTATCTTTTTCTCTTTATCTTCCTTTATTTATTATAACATTTACTTGCTAAGGACTATTACTATACAATTAGCAAGGACTCCCTTCTCTCGTTCTTATTTACCTTTGTTTATCTCAAGTTCACTTCGCGCTTGTGGCTGAGCCACTTATATCACATGGACATTTACTTACTGCACTTTACTGCGCATTATCATTTACTTACTGCACTTTACTGCGCATTATCGTTTACTTGCTGCGCATTACTGTGTAACCTTACTATGTTTAGACCATTTGTCTTGTATAAATAGTTGACAAACTGGCGGTCTTAAACCCCAGTCTTGTCAACTTCACAATCCAGGGATTCTCCTATACTGCGCTTGATCTAAGCTCGCTACAATCTTGCTTCATTCTCTAAGAACTAAAGTCTAAGAACTCTAAGTCACTAAAACGTCACTAAGACATCTTACACTCGTCACTCTGGATCCTCGTATCGTTATTGGTGGAATCATCCTCATAACTATATCATTAATCCCCTTATTCATCGTCATCCAGAACCTCTATTATGTTCATCAAACCAACATCCAAACCTTGGTTACCAGGAGTAACATTTTAGACTTTCCCTAAGACCGTCCAATAGGCCGCTCTTAGCAGTAATGTGAGTACAGACCTGCAACATGGTGTACATGCAGGTTGGGGCAGGTGAAGACAAAGACTTTATAGATGATGAATAGCAAGTATATGACCCCAATAGGGGAAGAGATAACAGATAACATCTGCAGTGGTGGTAAGTAGTTGCAAGCACAGTAAGTGAAGCAACATGGTTCAAGTATGCTGCAGGGAAGGGTAAGAAGAGGATAAGATGAGGTGGGGAAGGTACTCACTCAGATGGGGTAGTAGACATCTGAGGAGATGTAGTATATGTAGTCCATCTTATATAGTGTGTATGTGTAGAGTTGGAGCAGAGTGTAAGTAGAAGAATACAACAGCTACCATAATGAGAGGGGATGCACATCATCCTGGAGAAGTGAGTGGAGTGTGATAACATGGAGTGTAGGTGGAGTGAGGAAGTAGGGAAATCAGCTATGTGTGTCAAGAGTATGTAGAGAGTACATGGTA
>QLPN01009015.1:0-23963 GCA_003314395.1 Albatrellus ellisii
AGTTGGATGGGCGAATGTATCCTTTTTTACTATTTTCGGAAATGAACGTGTGAAGCGCCTCTCATTGTTTGTTATCGATGGGATATGCTTTTCCGGCATATGGTTCTGTGCCGGGCTTTAGGTCTATGGCGTGATCCCATGATCGTCATTTGGGTAAACGGGTAGAAGCTTCTTCATTAAAAACTTTTCCTAGATCATGGTAATGGGTTGGGACTAGATCCATTCCTTTTCCATTGCATTGGTTATTCATGGCGATTTGAGTGGATAGTGTGGTGCGAAAGAGATCTAGCCCATCGATCATCCATTGATTTTCCATCAATATTTGATCTTCTTCTTCGGAAAATGACAGAGTGTGAAGAGGATTTTGTCAACATTCTGATGGACATCGTGAGAAGGATACCGAATCTTTGGTCCAATCTATATTGGGATTGTGTTGTCGTAACCAGTTGGTTCCTAAGATTATGTCTTCTTTTCCCAAATCGGTTATATAGAATCGGTTTGTCTCGATATGGGGCTTTATGTTTGCTTTCTTGATTTCTAATGTGATATGACAGGTATGTGTGATATCTCCGCCAATATTCTTGGTTCCATCAATGTTTTTTACAGGTATGTGGTGTTTGAGTTTCTGGGTTGGTAGGTGGTGCCGTAGTACGAAATCTTGATGTATTAAGATTCCGGTTGCTCCGCTATCGATTAATGCTTTGGTGGCAACTTTCTGATTTCTTATGGAGATTTCAACGGGAATATGAATAGAGGGAGAACCGTTGTATTTCGAGAATGATATGTACAGTTCATTGTCCGAATTCGAGTTCCTGCTCGCAATGTCCAATTTGTAATCAGTTACTCCTTTGTCCATCGCTGACTCGGGAGTTCTTAAAAATTCTGCGTGGTTCTGAAGAGATCTTGCATTTCCGCTTTGTCTTTGTCGGATAATTTCATGAGGGCACGTGAAATGGTTATCATGGGGTCCTCTTCTTCTTCATTTCCTTGAGTTCCCCTTATTGCATAAGCGGGCTTGGGTGTTCCGTAGTTCTGGTCACGTTTGACCTTGCATTCTCTGCTGAAGTGTCCTTTGATACCGCATCTGAAACAAGCCCCTTCTCGTTTCCTCTTATCACGTTCTTCGTCTGATAATCTTCCATTTCCGGTAAACCCGGCTCGTGTGAATACTTCTTTTTGGAATATTTCCATGGGGGAGAAGTCTTCCATTGCGCAAATTGAGTGGGGGTTTAATTTCCTAGTACGGGATTCTGTGTCCCCTTTGAGTAGATCATCGGGGTATAGGAATCATCCGCCTTGTCCGGATCTAATACTGTTTTGGAAGTCGTTGTTGGATCGGTTTTGATCTAACCTTATGGCAAGATTTTGCCATTCTTGTAAGGTAGTCGGTAATACGTCCCTGGTTGTCATGATGGTATCCTTGATGTCTTTTCTAAGACCGTTCTTAAATTTCTCAATGTTGGTTATATCGTTATAACCCGTGGTGTTGGCGATGGAATTGAATACGGTGACGTATTCAGAAGCGGTGCTGTTATGAGGCACTTGCTTTGGCACCTCGTAACGGGTTTTTTTTCTTTTCTTTTTTCTTTTCTTACTTACTAGTAAAGTGTAGTATTATTACTACAAGTGTGAGCTTAGCTCCACTTTACTTAGTAAGGACTTATCATTTTTCTTTTATCTTTTATAGTACTTAAGTATTTACATACTTAAGTGTGAGCATAGCTCCAAGTACTATATTAGACTTATCTCTTTCTCTCTATCTTTCTTTATTTATTATAACATTTACTTGCTAAGGACTACTACTATACAATTAGCAAGGACTTCTTTCTCTCGCTCTTATTTACCCTTGTTTACTTCATGTTCATTTTTACAAATTGCTTTACTGCGCTTTACTGCGCTTTACTGCGCTTTACTGCGCTTTACTGCGCCTTACTGCGCTTTCTTGTTTACTTACTGCGCAATACTGCGCAACTGTACTATAGTTAGATCACTAGTTTAGTATAAGTAGTTGACAAACTGGCGGTCTTAAACCCCAGTCTTGTCAACTTCGCAATCTAGGGAACTTCCTTATACTGCGCTTGATATAAGCTCATCAACTACTCGCTTCACCTTTTTTCTTCACTAAAAGTCTAAGAACTCGACAAATTACTAAAGACATCTTACACTAAGTCAAGACTGGATCCTCGTATCGTTATCGGTGAAATCATCCTCGTAACCATATCGTTAATCCCACTATTCATTGTCATTCGGAACCTCTATTATGTTCATCAAACCAACGTCCAAACCTTGGTTACCAGGAGTAACATATTAGACCTTCCCTAAGACCGTCCAATAGGCCGCTCTTAGCAGGTGCCTCTTCCCTGGACTAGCCTATCCAGGTTGTTTCGTGATAATTCCCCTTCGTTAATTGGGTAGAACTTCTTTCCAAATTGGTCCTCGAATTGTTTCCATGTGAGCGTTGAAGAGGAAGTGGTGAGCTGATCAATGATTTGTCTGGCCCATGTTCCAGCAACCGTTCCTTCTTTACAGAAAGATAACGTAAAGGCGATTTTATCCATATCATCTTTGAAATTCTTGGTAAAGAAATGGAGTTTAACTTTTCGGATAAAGTCTTTGGTGGTGGATTTGGTTCCAGAAAACTCAGATGGCTTATTGAGTCGTGGTTCCTTTGAGGAAGTGGTTGACGTGTGAGCCATTCATGATATAATTGGTTGAGTTCTCATCGGGTTCGGGTAATTTGTTGTTGTTGTCGGATCAATTGGGTTTGAACTCGTAATTCCGGGGGTGATTCTTGATTGAACGAAAGGGGTGGATGAGGTAATGGTTTCGTCTCCTGAAGTTGTCGCTTGAGGAGTAAAGAACGTTTCCACTTGAGGAAGTTGTTCCTGAACGTTGATGGGCATTCTTGGTTCTGGGGGTTCTGATAAAGTTCTTGTGCGAGATTCTGGCCTTGATCTTGGGATAAGGCTCTGTCGGTATTCGGGGATCGTGGGTAATGAAGATATTCGTTCGGGATATACTTCGATGTAATCGTAGTCCGATGGGTTCTTGGAATGCCAGCAAACGATAACTTTGTTCTCGTCTGGGTCGTCGAAGGCTTCGTAGATCCACTGGTTGTGTTTGTCGTAGAATGTGAACTCGTCTTCCTTATTGGTATATTGTTCGAGTGAGACAGGAATGTGGTTTCCGAGTAGTTGTCTATGTTGTTGACAGACGTTGGTGTCTAGCGAGATTTCTTGGTGTATATTTGCCGAGAGAAGTGGTACGTTTGTGGTAATAGGATATCCATTATGGTATGCTGTCTGGGGTTCTTGACTGGTACGAGTGAAGTAGACAAGTTGGTTGTTGACGTAAAAGAGTTTATTGGTGCTGTCATATTGGAGGTAGTCGGGCCACAAGCGGTCAGTTACTTCTAATGTGATAGCGTTGGCAGGGAGGAGTTGTTGATGATAATCTCCGTGGAGATTGGAATCCGTGTTGGCGGTACGTGCTTCCTAGAAGCACGTGTAGTTGTTAGGAGGAGTGCGGAGTCTTGTCAAAGTGCTAAGAGCGGCCTATTGGACGGTCTTAGGGAAGATCTATAATAGTGCTCCTGGTAACAAGAGTTTGGATATTGGATTGATGAGCGTAATAGAGATTCCGGATGACGATAAAGAGTGGGATTAACGATATGGTGACGAGGATGATTCCACCAATAACGATACGGGGATCCAGGTTGACTTTAGCGTAAGAAGTCTTTAGTGATTGTTTATTAGAGTTCTTAGACTTAGTTCTTTAGAGAATAGGGAGGTTATAGCGAGCTTAGGTCAAGCGCAGTTTAAAGAGGAGAAATCCCTAGATTGTGAAGTTGACAAGACTGGGGTTTAAGACCGCCAGTTTGTCAACTATTTATACAAACTAGTGATCTAACTATAGTACAGTTTGCGCAGTAAGGCGCAGTAAGTAAATGATAATGCGCAGTTATGCGCAGTAAGTATGTGTCCATGTGATATAAGTGGCTCTGCCACAAGCATGAAGTGAACAAGATATAAACAAAGGTAAATAGAAGCGAGAAAAGATAGTCCTTGCTAATTGTATAGTAATAGTCCTTAGCAAGTAAATGTTAAAATAAATAAAAAGAGGTAAAAAAGAGAAAAGATAAGTCTAATATAGTATCTGGAGCTATGCTCACACTTAAGTATGTGAATACTTAAATACTATAAAAGAGAAAGAAAAGGAGATAGTCCTTACTAAGTAAAGTGGAGCTAAGCTCACACTTGTAGTAATAATACTACACTTTACTATAGTAAGTAAGATAAAAGAAAAAAGAAAACCGTTACGAGGTGCCAAAGCAAGTGCCTCGTAACAGAAACTAGATCATAAACGTCTTGGGCCATATGAAGTACTCAAAGTACTCTCAAACAATGCATATCGCCTCAAATTACCCAAAACAATGAAAATTCATCCAGTTTTCCATGTTGTCAAACTCCATCCCTTTGTCAAAAATGTGATTATCAAACAAGAAATTTGTCCCCCTCCTCCTCCTATCATCAAAAATGGTGTTGAAGAATATGAAGTCAAAGAAATTCTCAATAGTCATCTTTCTCATGGTAAAGTTCAATATTTGGTCAAATGGAAAGACTACCCTGCAGAGGAAAATTCTTGGGAACCTGCTTCAGTATTGTTGGAAGATGTTCCTGATATGCTCAAGAGGTACCATAAAGAACATCCTCAAGCAATACATTTGGTAGCCATTTATTCCCTTTACCAGATGGAATATTCACCAGAGATGATGGCTCAACCACATTATGCTCAACAACTTCATGAAGAAATGCCTATGCCCTCTCCACCAATTCTTGATGTAGGATATGAAGAAATACCTTTTGGTGTTGTTGACGATGAGGATGAATTCACAGACAAAGATGATGATGGAGTTATTACTCCCAAATCATATGAAGACTTGAAATAATTACCCAAGTCTTCTTCCATCATCCCTCTCTCTCCATCACTTTTTGCTGGCATCCCTTTCAAATCTATGGAAGGTGAAGAAGAAGATATTTGCCACACATGTTCATCTCCATTCTTTGCTCGTCGAGACGCCTCGCCTTAAGAAGGGGGTATTTGTCAGGCCACTATTATTTCTCTTATTTTTCTCTTCATTTTTCTCTATTTCCTTACATCTCTATCATCATAGATCTTACAATCGCTCTTGATCTATCGAAGTGATTCCCACAGTCATGCATTCTATCTCTTCATCTTTATTGGCCGATGATGCGCATGTCGTCCAATCTCCGATCGGCCTGTTCTATATTTAGTTATGACTCCTTTTCTCACACATATTGTGCATGCTCACCAATCTTTCTCACACCTGCTGTGGAACATCACCAATCACTCTCACAGTTGCTGCGGAGCCTCAGTCAGCACTGACATGTCCCCTCTATTATTAGATATGATGTCATTACTTTACTTTCTCATTCTCCGGCCCTATACTGTACTGCATGGTCTGTGCACATTTCAGAGTACTATATATACATAGGACTCCTAGTGGTTTATTCCCCAGTTCTGATCATCTGGGATATCCACTAGGTACAGTACTCTTCCTTCTTCTTCTTTACTGTACACTAATATATCTGGGATATCCGCTAGTTGAAGCACGATTGTCCTTTTGTTTTAGCTTTTCTCAGTTGTTCGGCTTCAACAAAGCATTGGCCTCACAACATGTACACACCTGTCATGATGCTCCAGTCCATTTGTGTTGTCCTCACCATTGCAAACTGCCTGGACATGGAACTCCATCAGGTCGATATCAAGGGGGCATACTTGAATGGGGACCTTACCAATGATGAGGTCATCTATATGCATCTGCTGCCAGGTTATGCTCCTGCAGGCCTGGGTGATTGCATTCTGCACCTGAAACATATGCTGTACAGACTCAAACAGTCAGGATGTAGGTGGTACCAGAAAATTACCTCCATCTTCATCAACTCAATGGGATTCCACTGGTGCAACATTGACCAGGCCATATTCTTCAAGCAAGAAGGCACTGATCTTACAATAGTCATTGTCCACATCAACAATTGTACCATTGCCATGACTTCATTGCATCTAGTCAACACATTGAAGATTGGCCTGTGCACACACATCAAGGTAACAGACCTAGGAGAACTGCATTGGCTTCTCAGAATAGAAGTCAAGTGCAATCACACTCACCATCTTTGTTGACATGATTTGCTCTCCACTCTAGATACCTGTGCCCCAAGCTCACTGCAGTCTGTGTACCAGCCTCTATAGTATATAAGTACTGTAACAGAGACACTGATCTTTAGTCAAGTTCTCACTCTCTCCCTCCCATTGCTTGCTACTCTTACTATATTCTGTGCAATGCATGGGTTGTTGCTAAGAGTGGCCTTTTGGATGGTCTTAGGGAAGGTCTGTATTGATACCCCTGGTAACAAGGTAGTGAATATGTGCTTGATATGCATAATAGAGATTCCTAATGACAATGAAGATTGGGATTAATGAGATAGTAATGAGGATGATTCCACCAATGACTATACAAGGATCCAGAGTGACAAGTGTAGGATGTCTTAGTGATGCTTAGAGTGACTTAGAGATCTTAGACTTAGTTCTTAGAGGGTGAAGTGAGTTTGTAGCGAGCTTAGGTCAAGTGCAGTATAGGAGAATCCCTAGATTGCAAAGTTGACAAGACTGGGGTTTAAGACCACCAGTTTGTCAACTATTTATACAAAACTGGAGATCTAACTATAGTAAAGTTGCACAGTAATACACAGTAAGTAAACAAACATTGCACAGCAATGTGCAGTAAGTACATGTTCATGTGATATAAGTGGCTCAGCCACAAGCACAAAATGAACAAGGTGTAAACAAGGATAAATAAGAACGAGAAAGGGGAGTCTTTGCTAATTGCACAATGATAATCCTTAGCAAGTAAATGTTATAATAAATAAAGAGAAAAAGATAAGTCTAATATAGTACTTGGAGCTAAGCTCACACTTAAGTATGTAAATACTTAAGTACTATAAAAGAGGAAAGAAAGATGAGTCCTTACTAAGTAAAGTGGAGCTAAGCTCACACTTGTAGTAATAATACTATGCTTTACTAGTAAGTAAGATAAAAGAAAAGAAAGATAAAAAGAAAAAGAAAACTGTTATGAGGTGCCAAAGCAAGTGCCCTGTAACAGTTGTAACCTCTTATTCTGGGCTTTTGCCCCACATGCTCACACCCTCTCCCTCTTGCCTCCTTGAATGGAGTGCCTCAGTCTCAGGTGACTGCCGCACTGATCATCACGCTTCAACAGGTTATGGGCCCTGCAGGTCCCTCTGGCCCTCAGCACTTCATCCTCACCTATCCCACTCTTCTCACTCCACTCCCCACACACACCCACACTGCATCACCACCTAACCCATACACTGGGCCTGCCAACACAGTGTAAGTGCCATCAATAACATGGGTACCTGCAAAGGATGCCACATCTTTGGAAGCCTGTCAAGCAGTGGAATCTCAGATCTCAGGTAGTGCCATAGTGGAACATGGGAACACATGGAGGTGATGGACCATGCCCATCTGGATGGATAGGAGGCTCACTCTCATGGTGTCATCACATCTTTACTTACTCTCACACCCCCCCCCTTCTTACATTGCAGCTATTGATCTGCTCACACTCTTTGGCAGGGGTTCTACTTATGTCTTCTGTGCCTTTCTCACAGGTCCCTGCACCAGAGGTTGGCACCTTCACAGCCTCTTTCACAGGCTAATCACCTGTTGGTCGCAAATCCACCCTGCACCATTGCCAGTGGTGGGGGTGCCTCCTGATGATCACACATGGGGCCTACTACATACATTGGCACTTCCACTTTACTTACTTTACTTATGCACCTCACTCTTTACATGCTGGTAACTTTACTTACTGCCCTATTCTTGGGGTTCTTCTGGGGTCCCTTCCCCTTCTTCTTGACCACTCTTTGCCACTCACTCACTGCACATTCTTGCACTTTTATGTACTTCCCTTCTCACTTGAGCCTAACTATACACCTTTTCTGCTTACTTACATGCACTGCACCTTACTGTAGCTCAAGCATGGGGGCCTGTTGACATGGGGTTTTTGCTCTTTACTCCAGCACCCACTGATATGTGCTGTGCCAGGCTGAAGGGAGAAAACAACCACAACCACAACAATGCTGGAGGGCTTGAGTCATAAGATTCTCTAGACACCAAGGTAAAAGGAGTTTTAGTAGTTAATGGCAATAGTGTGATGTGACTGGGGTGACAAAATGGAATGCAATTCTTGTAACAAATGGGCAATATGGTGGGATAAGGAAAATGCAATGAAATGGAGAATTGACACAATGCAATGGAGAACACAACTTGAGGGAGGACATGATAAAGAACGCAACTGGATGCAATGCAATGGAGAATGCAACTGGATGCAACGCAAAGAAGAGGGCAACACAAAATAGATGCAACCTACAAAGAACACACTATTTCTTTGTAAATGGGAAATGCAAAGGGAAGATTAGGGCATGCTTGTTCACTTGGAGCTCAGACAGAGAGGAGAAGTCAAATTGTGGGCAGGGGAAATCTGGTCATTTTTCAACAGATGATGTGCCATCTAAATACAAGTCTAGCTCCAAGGCTGGAGCACAACAAATCACAACAGAAAATTTACAGTGCAGGGGTAGATCATAGGGATATTTGAAATGAATGGAGTCTGGATGCGAGTGAATAAAGTATCATACTATATCAGATGAGCAAAAGCAGAATAGCATTGATCGCACCAAATGCTGACTTCATGACTCATGCCTCCATGGTTACTTTGACTGGTCTAGACTGTGCCTTAGCCTATTCATCCTATCCCTCATTGGCCAACCCAGTATTGTTTTCCAACACCTGTGTGATTGAGCAATTAATGCGACTGTGGATGATTGTTGTGTGTGGCACATTAATGTCACTGTGTTTGCCTTTGATGTCACTGATAGTCATTTTCTGGCATTACATGCACATGATGCTCATCACTGTGCCCCACACTTTACTTACAAAAGCATGGTCTGTGCACTGCATCTTGACATATATAAGCATCTGATTAGGGACACTGATCTTTAGTCAAGTTCTCACTCTCTCCCTCCCATTGCTTGCTACTTACATTCACTCTTACTATATTCTGCACAATGCATGGGTTGTAACCTCTTATTCTGGGCTTTTGCCCTGCATGCTCACACCCTCTCCCTCTTGCCTCCTTGAATGGAGTGCCTCAGTCTCAGGTGACCACCATGCTGATCATCACACTTCATCAGGTTATGGGCCCTGCAGGTCCTAGGTCCCTCCTCACTCTGCCCTCAACCATCCACTCTCTCCTTCACCACTCACCACTCACCACCCTCATGCACCACATCACCACCACACCCACCACTAGGCCAGCCCTTAGGCATAAGTGCCCTCAAGAATGACAAAGAAGCTGTGTGCCAAGCAACTTCACCTTTCATTGGGGCCACCATATCAGATATAGGACCTGGGAGGACTGGGAGAGGCCATAGCAGGATGAAGGGAGGTACTTCAAGCTGGAGGTGGTCCACTTGCCCATTTGGATTGGAAAGGAGGACATTTACACAGTGTCGTCATACTCTTTTACTTTTTACTCTTCTCCTCCATCACTTCCTTTTTCTCATCTTTGTGGCTATGGATCCACTATACACTCTCTGGAGGAGTTCTCTTTTCTACTTGCTTTTGTGCCTCTATGCTTAGGGTCCCTGCATGCTGCAGGATGATCTCTAGAGATAAGCACCACTTTACTTTTACTTGTGCTCACTTTTTGCACTTTACTTTTACATGTGCTATGCTTTGCACTCACCCCACCTCACTCTTTGGTGGTTCTACTTACAGTCTCAACAGTTCTTACATGTGACCATGCCCTCTTTTGCATGCATGCACCTCTGCACTTCTGTGCCACTGTGCCACTGCGTTCTGCATGCACTTCTTCACTGTTGAGTAACCCCTTCTTCTTTTACTTTACCACTCTTTGCCACCAATTCCACATACATGCACTGCTTCATGCCCTTACCATCTCCTTTTCCTGCCGAGCCTGGCCTTATTCCTTATGTTCTTACTTACTGTGCCATGCTCCACTGTTGCTCAAGCATGGGGGCCTGTTGACATGATTTGCTCTCCACTCTAGATACCTGCACCCCAAGCTCACTTACATCAGTACAGTCTGTGCACCAGCCTCTATAGTATATAAGTACTGTAACAGGGACATAGATATTCAGTCAGCTTCTTACCCTCTCCACTAGCATGGACGCCCTCATCACTCTTTATTACACTTATCTTGCTCTAATGCTAGTGCTTTTGCTTCTACTTGGGCTTCTGCCCAGCTTCTACCCACTGTCACCCTTCCATCCTCCTTGAGTGGAGTGACCCAGGCCCAGTCAACCACTGCACTGCACACTGCCACGTTATCAATCTTTTGCATCTGTCCCAGCACTCCTATATTGCCACTGTCCTCCATTGTTTCAATCTTGAAGATGCCCACACAGTTTCAGTCCCAATGGACATGCATGCCCACTACTCCAGCACCCAATCACCACAAATGACCACTAAAATCACTGAGATGTGCAATGTGCCTTACTGTGAAGGGGTCAGGTCCCTGATGTATCTGGTGCTTGCCATGCACCTGGACATCTCATTTGCCATCACCATTGTATCATGCTTCAACACAAACCCAGGTCATGTGCACTGGGAGGCTGTGAAGAGGGTGATGAGGTACCTGAAGGGCACCACAGAGTTGTGGTTGACTTACAGTGCTTTTGAGGGTGGTGAGCATCCTTTGGGCTACACTGATGCTGATGGCAGCATGGCCAAGGACCACTGTGCCATCTCAGGCTACACATTTCTTGTTGATGGTGGTGTGGTGTTGTGGAGCTCCATAAAACAGGAAGTCATGTTGTCATCAATAACTGAGAGTGAATACATTGCCACAGTGCATGCCACAAAAGAAGGCTTGTGGATCAAATCACTCATCAGCCAAATTTTCACACCATTGACTTACCCAATCAATATCCTGTGCAACAATCAGTTAGCGATCGCCATATCACAGGACCATCAGTACCACATGCACTCGAAGCACATTGACATACATGACCATTTTCTCTGTTGGGTCATCGAAAATGGCAGTCTTCACCTCATATATTGCCTGACCAGCAAAATGATTGCCAATGCCTTGACAAAAGTGCTCCCCTCCCCTAAGGTCAAGCACTTCATGATTTGGTTTGGTCTCCATGCTACTTGAGTGGGCATTGTTGATGCCAGTTGTTGGTGTTTCCAGTGCCCTATACCATTTTCTTTTTTTGCTTACTGGCTTCTTGAATTGTCAGGTCCATTTTTTCCTTTTTATTTTTATTTTTCTGCTATTTTCTCCCACATTATGCGATGCCGTACACACACCGTTTGAGGGGGAGTGTTGAAATCACAAACCGACACTTACTATTTCCATTTTAGGCAACTCAGCAGAAGCTGATGTGCGTGCAAACCTTCGTCTCCTCCCCGCAGAAAAACATATGATATCTACCTACTTTTTCAATCACTCTGCTACTATACAGTTCCAACCCACAGGTAGTTTATCTAGCCTGTTTACAATACCTTGCCTTTTTTTTTCCTCAGTCCTCATGTTGTTTTCGAGACTGAGTGCTTTTGTCCTTGATCTTAGGATGCTTTTTGGTGTTTCTTGTGCAGAAGAACACCTATTTATATATCCTTTGATATTGCAAAATTTTGAACCTGCCTCTGATCGCGAACCGAAGATTTTCTTCACAAATCTCGAGCGGCACCAGGACACTCCTACTGGCATTCTGTTGAAGACCCGTGATATTGGCACTCAATCAATGGCCTGGGAGTTCGATTTGGCGGACGCCGCAGACCATCAGTTGTAGTCCAACCTTAAAATTGGCGGCGCTTTTCTTGCTCTCGATATCTGAGGAGCAGGGTGCGTAGATCATTCCATACCACGTTCGTGGGAGGTGTGTAGAGGATCTCGTACGCAGCCCACCTCCCCAAACATTGTTCCTTTTCGCTCGTCCTCAGACATGCCATTCAGTTTCTTCGCTTCAGATATGCAGCGTGTTATGCGATAGCAGCAGCGATGCGATGTCTTGATGCAGCATTTAGATTGTAAGTGCCTCATTACTTCCCATAGCACCGCATCTCGCCATTGCCTGGATTGGCAAAAGGAGGCCGTCGTACATGGCGGTGTTGTCACAATACGTGAATCGTTTTACAGCGTACCGAATTGCTTCCATTTCATCACCACGATCTGACATACTGAATATTTTGTTTCCGTTGTGTAATGCGAGATGTGAAGGCGACTGCTGCCCAGCGTCCATAACCATCGTGTAATATATGTCTTCCAGGTCAATGCATTTCTGACTTTCACGTACTCCATGGTCATGAATCCATTTTCTACTATGACACGCCCAAAGAAGTCAATCGTCTCCAAACCCATGTCGCTCCAGCGTCGCAGATTATCAGGCATGTGTACTCCGTCACCGACCAGATGGTGCTGTTCACGGAGACGGGAGCAGACAGCCATCAATTTACTGACCTATCTGCAGACTGAGGTTTACAGACTGAGTTTAGAAGTGAGCTACTACCGTAGTGCCATAGACTGATGCATCCAGGGTCTCGTCTGGAGTAGCATGGGTGCCATGGCTCGCGCCAGAAGGTGCGGCTTAGTGTATGCGGTCAAAAGTGCGCCTCCGGGGTTTGCAGAGGGGGAGCATTCTTAAATCTGATGCTACACTGGATACAATCGGCGAAATCGGTGCAACTGTGTGATAAAATCAGCATGCTGTATGCAGTCAGTAGATCCTCCCCACGCTGCGCATCGTACTCCAACCGATGCTCCGAACACCAATATTCAACCGCGAACATGCGTCGATCACAGTACACTGCGAGATTAGTATGTGAAGTCGAAGTCAGGTGCAACCAATATACTGTACCTCCGGTCTTCCGGTTGTCGCGTTGCACATTGAATATCATTAATGTAATCGTTCTGGGCAGTCCTCTTTTACGCACCGTGGCGCCGTCTTCTGTGATATAACCCGGGTATTGATGAGTTCTTTGGGCATCAGAGGTAAGGCTCTGTGATTACAATAGTCTTAGTGCTATGGCATTACAGCGGCAGTGTCTGCAGCGTTTTAATACCGCTTTAGCTCCAAGAGGTAATGTAGGCTTGCTACAGTAATGCAACTGTCTGGACTTGAAGTTATTGCGAGGCCGATCTCTATTGCAACAGAACTGCAACAACAGCAAAAAATGACATCAGATACCTCCGAAACAAATACACACGACGATCCTAGTGCGGATACAGCCGGACTTGCTTATGTAAGAGTACAGAAAGACATGCAACACTGAAAAGTGGACTCAATGAGACTGAAGAAGGACTATGACATATTGAAGAGCCGACGAGACTGTCCAAGTTATGGTAAGCATTGATAGACAGCATTCAAAGGTCAATTGCAAGATAATTTGCTTCGAGCTTCGTCTTCGTGCCGGTATATTCGATCGATGGCCCGGTAAACCCCCATCCCATTTTGTGCGGCTCGACGTTGTCTGTCGCCAGTTTAAAATGAAGGAGCGCCCAGATGATTGAAATGCCCGGAAAACCTTCGGATTCTTCATGAAGCGGCGATCAAACTCCACTGCACCTTTGAACCCCTCTTGAACGTCTCCCCGGAATTTTCCAGCAGATAAGTTTGTACGATTGGATGCAAACGCGATCCACTGCGCTTGGGCACTATGAGGTTGCAATCTGTCGGAAGTCGCTTGCACTATATTCAGAGTGAAGCCGTTCAAATCGATATCCGAAGCAACTGCTTGAATTTGGAGATGTGATTTAAGACACCAGTGAAACCGACGAAAATCGTTGGAGGTGTAAGGAAGGCCGGGCCGAAGGTAATCTGAGTTTGAATGACATGTTTTTTATCCTCGGACAAGTGCCAGAGGACTGAGGCCGTCGAAGTGTCTTACGTGCCATATTGGATGAATGAAAAGGCTTCGTTAAAACGAAGTCAGGAGACCCCTACGACCAGAGGAGGAATTACGGTGTCATCAAAGCTATCGCCCCAAAGACACGACTCCACTGTGATGCTAGATGATGACCCATCTTGGGCAACAGACTTTATCCAGCCAGACGTAACGGTACCAGAATATGCAGGGCTCAGCTTGTTGAGACCAACAAGCGTTGCAAGGGTCACAGCAGAATCAAGTTCGGACCGGGCCTCGTCCCTCTTTCTCAACCCATTACGAGTGCAGAAAACCTGTACGCTCAAGTCAACTGATCCAACAGCATAGACATCTTTGTCCAGATATGCCTCGCGTGCCGCTAGCTTGTCCGACTCAGAGATGTCCGCATTAGGGGACAGGGTAAACAATTGCAACCAGCACAACACTCTAGAGAAGATCCCACACAGAAGTGTCATTAGTTAGCCCGCGATGATGCTTCCGGTGTTGTCGTTCAGCCATCTATATGTACACCATCTGCAACAATGCCAGACATGCTCCTGTCTTTCCTTGCCACCATACCCTGATATCCTCCCCTCCCCTGCCCTCCTCCCACATCACACATCACTTTCCATGGTCCTGAAGTTCATTGACGTGGGCTGAACACACGCATGCGCATTCGGAATCCGACCGCGAGACTCAGTCGCAGACAGGAGACTCCCCACACCATATGATGCAGCTTCACTCTACAGAAAAAGGCGTGAGCATGCAGGATGCAATGCAGTATACCGAACGAACCACGTCAGTATCAGAGTTTGCATTTTGAGACTGTATACAAGCTGCTGCATCTCTGCGACGCTCCTTCTCACGCTCCCTAGATAAATCGTCCATCTGCGCAGATATCCTCCGGTCTTCCTTCGTTTTGATGTGGAAGAGCTGGTCGATTGCACCTTTCAGGACTGCATCGCTCTCATCCCGCATCATCTTGAAAGGACGCAGGCGGCGGGCGAGCAGGTACCACACTGCGCTGGTACAGCAGCAGCGTGGGCGCGTGGGCGGGCATAGCATCCTGAGGTGCAGGCAGGGGCGAGGTGAGCAAGGGAGAGTGAAAGGGAAAGAAGGCATACCAATAGCCCGCATCATCTTGAAAGGACACAGGCGGCGAGCAGGCAGGTTGCCGCACTGTGCTGGTACAGTGGCGCCGTGGGAGGGCGGCACTGTACTGCTGAGATGCCAGAAGGTGGAAGAGGGAGGGAGACCATGAGGGCACGTTGGCACAGTGAGGGCGAGAGGAGAGAGAGGGTGTGTTGGCGCGGTGAAGAGGGAGAGGAGAGGCGTATTGGCACGGCGAAGAGGAAGAGAGGTCAACTAGGCATAGTGAGCAATCATTGCACCGTTGTGGTGTGGCTACGGAAGTGTAAGGAATGTAGTGACTATTTGAGCGCGAATTCATCGCACACAAAAGAAACGCGATATAGAACTCATGTCTCGGGGATTGCCTCGGGGACCAATCTCACTGCGTTACTGAAGCTTACAACATTACTTATTACTTACCATCAGTCTAGCCCCGCTACAACATCAAGCAGTTAGAAAGAGAATCGTGACCATGGAGTATATCAAGCTGTTGAACGCTGGGTGGTAGCCATCTGTACGCCGTTTACATGGTGGGAGCTCGCTGAATAACACAAAGCATGTTGACAAGAAGTACATTGCAAATGTTTCGGTACAGTGTGCCAGGTCTGCTAGATCGAGGTAATGACATAGAGCAAATCGGTACGTCGTTTCATATATTGCAACAACATAAGAGTGTAGATTTTTCCTTCGGCCTCGTATTACCGATCCAGGCAATGACAGATAGCATGATGCGATGGTACGGGAAGTAATGAGACACCTATGATTTAAATGCTGCATCAAGACATTATATCACATAACAAACCGCATAACTAGGACGAGGAAGCTGAATGACATGGCCGAGGACGGGCGACAAGGAGCAATGCTAAAGGAAGAAGACTGGAGTGAGCTTCATACCCATTCCCCGCGAACACACCATACCTTCTACAAGCGTGATCTGGAGTTATTTGTGCACCCTCTCCTTAGATATCGAGAGCAAGATAAGCGCCACCAATCTGGAGGTCGGACAACTGATGTACTGGAGTATCCATCGCCTCGAACTCCCAGGCCATTGATTGAGGACCAACATGGTTTGTTTTCAACAGGATAGGAATGTCCCGGTTCCAGTCGAAATTTGTGAGGGCTGTGAAAATCTTCGGCTGACGATCAAAGGCAGGTTCAAAGGTCACTGTGCCCTTGAATTGTTCCGAATGCATTCCTTGGAAAACGCCGGTGGAAATACCGCGCTGGGCATTCGATGGAAATGCAATCCACTGTACCTGAGCATTATTGCGCTCATCAACGGGGATATCTTGGGCATTCCAGGTGTCAAAGTTGATGGTAAAGCCGGTCTCATCGATATCTGTTGCGTATACTCGAAGACGACAATGCTGGTTCTGTAAGGACCAGCCAGTGAGGCCAACGAAAACTTTCGGAGGAAGTGTGAAGTGGCGGGAGAAAAAGATTCGCGAGTGAATCCGGTCAAGATCCTTGCGCATGGAAGATGACATAGATACAGTGTGGAAAGAACCAGTCTGAAATAAGAAGGCAGTTGAGTTGATTCGCAGCCAAGATATTTCTGTATTATTTTGGAAATATCTGTTGTCCCGGTAACCATGACGTCTGATGTTTCTTGTGATATGTAATATTGTGTTAGAATTCAACTGGTATTGTGACGCGGAAATGGAATGCATTTCGCCGTAGAGTGAGTTCAAGCCTATAACGGTTACCACTGTACTAGCAGGGTCGACTGTCACCTGAGCATCACCATTGTTGTTGCATCCAACTACCCCCACAGCATAGGATATCCGAGGATACATATCGCGAACAAGAGCTACGTCCTTGTCCGAGAGTTGTGTTGTCATGTCAAGGGCAGGGCCATCTCCAACCAGTGAGAGAGGAAGAAAATACGTCATGATGGACCTCAGATCCGAGTCTGTGTAACGTTCAAGGCTCAGACTAGCCTTACTAATGATATTCCTTTCGATGGCCTTCTTCGACCATCTAAAAATATCCCTATAATAGGAATACATCTTCGGCTTGTCCAGCGAAACGTACGCCAGGGTGTATGGAAGTTCATGCACCAATCCGATTGCGTGGCCAAATTGGTGAAGAATAACTGTGCGCGCGGTGATGGGGTCAGTGTCATCCGAGATAGAGATATTCGTCGAGGGCCGAGAATCGGGGATATACTTAGATCCAGTGCCCACGTACGACCAGCACGCATTGTCTTGTGTGAAGGAGATGCGAATCTCAGCCTTGCCAGATGTGACCCATTCAAACCGGATGTCTGCGTAGTCTTCCCAGGCAACAGCATGTTCCTTCACCTAGTGAAAAATGAAAAATGTTGAATATCATCAGGTAAACGTCCTGATGACATATCAGACCGAGGGCGCGACGCACCAAATTTTGAACATCTTCACTTCCTCCTAGGAAGCGGACGCGAAGTGCGACATGACTTTCCCACAGATGTTCACGACTCTTTTCCAGTAGCTGCCGGTTGTTGAGGTAAGTATCGAGGCCCTTTAGTACATGCTCGGGTGCGAAGATCTCTGTGCAGAATAACTCGGGATTCTTGTTGATCTCAGCAGAAGCAGACGGGATGGAAAGGATCAGTGGAGCGCACAAACGCTTGTTGGACGACGGGTTGTTAACGTGTGGTATTGGACCACTTGGGGGACCTTGCTCAACAACATGGTCATCGTCTGTGTCATCGAAATCACCTAGTTATCCTGTCGTTCACTTGGTGAGATCTATAGCTTTAGTTGTCATAACTTACGAATACCGAAGGGAATTGTCTGGGGAGAAGAGGTCATAGAAACGCTTTCATCTGCTGGTGGCGTTGCCCCAACAGGCTAGAAGGAAGGGGACGATGAAAAGAAGAATGTATAAACATGTTTCCTTTGACTTACATTCTTCATCCCAGCTACAAGTTCATCAACCAGGCGCTGTGCCTTTGCAACATTGTCGGTGCCCTCGTCTAACAATCCGCTGATCTGTAACGAGATCTTCGCATTGGTCTGGAGCATCTCCAACATAGCATTGTCGTTCGCGCCCCTCTTGGACAGAAGGCCCCTGAGGTCTGACTGTATCACCTTGTCTTTCTCTGTGAACGTCGAAACCACGTCGATTAGCTGCTGTGTTTGCGAAGCCGTCTTTGCTTGCTGTGTAACATGGGCTTCGAGCGTGCGTTCTAGAGCAGCTTTTTCGCCGCTAAGCTGCGAGATCATGTTGCTTAAGCTTTGTTGGCCATGGATTATTTGATCCGCGAAGGAGGCCATGTCATCCAGAGATGACAGGGTGCTCATATAAGACTGCGTCATCGTAGGGGAGGACACGTCGAAAGGTATGAAATGATCTGCGACGACGTTAGCTTCGGGGGGGCATACAACTTGAAACGAGAGCTACTCACTCACCGTGAGGAGAACGAGTGTGATTAGGAGAAAGAGACGGTGTTTAAGATTCGCCTTGGCCAGAAGCCTAGCCTCGAGGCAGTCGTTGGCGCTGATAGATAAGAGTACTTAAGCAACACAGCGAAACTGGAAGTGGATTTGCTGGAATACAAGGATAGCACTGGCAGCTTCCAATCGAGCTCGCTAAGTATCAATAATGTTCATTCAGTCATTTAGTTTCGACATTCTCCCCGTCAGTATGACTCGCATCATTGTGGTGTATTCTAGCAGTCTTGGCTTATTTGCACATATCAGCCCGACAATCCAATACGAAATGAATATCATTACATGCATGGTGATTCAAGAAAGTACAGTACCGAGAGATCAAAACAGCGATGTGAATGATCAGTACAGTAATGCATACTCGTCAAGACAAAAACACAGCATTACGGTCATGGATACACTTCACAAAGGATAACTAAGACCAATGGCGCAAACATCACCTGGGGGTTCAGTGATGCTAGGTATCATTTCCTTGTCAACTTGCTGTGTATGCAGATTTCTCCAAGTGGGGTACAACAGTGTGGGTGTGTAACCCCCCGGCTTACCTACGAGCTCCATCCCCCTCCTATCTGCCACACATACATCCACCTACATACGTCATCACCTCATTGCATCATGTTGTCTCTCTCTCCATTTTCACATGCTCGTTTCCCGCACATGCTTTCGGCCTCACTGCTCATGCATTCCTACTTTCCGTACCATATTTAAGTCCCTCACATCAGTCCCCCAGACGAGCAGCTCCTTTCTCTCGCCCTTTCATTGTTTGCTTCCTTCCGCCGCTCCTGTATCTTCTCTAGAGACTCCGCTATACAGTCACCCGTCTTGTTTCACATTGGTCCGATCATCCCCTTTCTGTCTTCAGTGTTCCCACGCCACGCGTGGGTTCCAGGGTGACATATTCTGTGAAGCCTTATTAGGGCAGTCATGTGACACATGACTGGGTTTGCAACAGGTGAAGCAACCACCAGAATTGAGAAGGCATTTTTGTTCTTTGGGTGTGAGCTTGGCAATGCATGTCATGGTTACATGGTCAACATCCATGGCATTCATATTGCATGGCACACATGCAGTTGTGGGTGTGACTATGGGCATACCAGTGAATGCTACATGAGACACATGATGTATCCTGTTGAGCTGCATGATGATTTTGTTGAAATGATTGTGCGTATTGTAGTTAATACTATGCTCTAATAGTAAGTATGATAAGGAAAGAAAAAGGAAAGAAAGCAAAATAAGTCTGTTATGAGGTGCCAAAGCAAGTGCCTCATACCAGCCTGCCCCATTGTTGTTTGTGCTGCCTGCCCCATTCTGTTGTGGTTGGAGCCATCTGCCCCACTGGTATTGATGCCACCCACCCCATGGTTGTTGGCACTGCCACCATTGTTGCCAGTACCTGCTGCTGGCACTGCCACCACCTGTTCCTAATCAGACACAGGTGGTGGGCAGGCAGGTGCCACACTATGCTGGTCTGGCAGCAGCATGGGTGTGTGGATGGGTGTGGTATCCTGCCTGAGACAAGGGAGAGAGTGGGAGTAATGGATGGTGGGAGAGAGTGAGTGAGAGCAAGAGCAAGGGGGAAAACATACTGACAGCCCACATCATCATGAAAGGATGCAGGTGGTGGGTGAGCAGGTGTCACACTGTGCTGGTACAGTGGCAGTGTGGGTGCATGGGTGGGCACAGCATCCTGAGGTGCAGGCAGGTGGGAGGTGAGGGAGGGTGAGTGAAAGGGAAAGAGTGTGAGAGCAGGCACACCAATAGCCCATGTCATCTTGGAAGGACACAGGCAGTGAGCAGGCAAATTGCCACACCATGATGGTACAGTGGTGCCACAGGAGGTGTCAGGCTGCCTTTTATTCCACATATTTTTCTCTATATTTGTCCTATTTTTCTTATATCTATATCACTACAGATTCTACAATTGCCTCTGATCTATTGAAGTGATTCTCATGGTCATGCATTCCTTTTGTTTGTCTTCATTGGCAGATGACATGTATGTTACCCAATCTCTGATCAGCCCAGTTATGAAGTAGTTATGACTCATTTCTCACATTTACTGTGTGTTATGAGGCACTTGCTTTGGCACCTCATAACAGGTTTTTTCTTTTCTTTTTTCTCTTTCATTTCATTTATTTTACTTACTAGTAAAGCATAGTATTATTACTACAAGTGTGAGCTCAGCTCCACTTTACTCAGTAAGGACTCATATTTCTCCTTTCTTTTATAGTACTTAAGTAATTACATACTTAAGTGTGAGCTTAGCTCCAAGTACTATAAAAGACTTCTCTTTTCTCTTTTATCTTTCTTTATTTATTATAACATTTACTTGCTAAGGACTATCATTATACAATTAGCAAGGACTCCCCCATCTTGTCTTTATTTGTCTTTGTTTATCTCTTGTTCACTTCATGCTTGTGGCTGAGCCACTTATATCACATGGATGCGTACTTACTGTGCATTACTGCACAACTTTACTATACTTAGATCTCCAGTTTTGTATAAATAGTTGACAGACTGGTGGTCTTAAACCCCAGTCTTGTCAACTTCACAATCTAGGGATTCACCTATACTGCACTTGACCTGAGCTCACTACAACTTGCTTCACTCCCTAAAGAATCAAGTCTAAGATCTCTAAGTCACTCTAAGTGTCACTAAGACATACTAAACACATCACTCTGGATCCTTGTATAGTCATTGGTGGAATCATCCTCATTACTATCTCGTTAATCCCAATCTTCATTGTCATCAGGAATCTCTATTACGTCCATCAAGTGCATATCCACTCTCCAGTTACCAGGAGTATCAATACAGATCTTCCCTGAGACCATCCAATAGGCCACTCTTAGCACTGTGGATGCTCACTCAGCTCTCTCATACTTGCTGCAGAGTGTCACTAATTCTTCCCACACTTACTGCAAACATCAGTCACCCTCTTTCTGATTGGTTGTTATTGTTAACTCTACTGTGCAGCCTTTACTAGTTCATATGCCTGCCCTAGGGTACTGTACTATATATACTATATGACTCCTAGCAATATTCCCCAGTTCTGTGTTGAATATTTCATGCACTTCACCTATTTTTGTTTGGCTTCCCTTACTACACACTGCATGCTTCTATCTCCATGGACACTTACTTCACCACTTCCACTCCATGTACTACTCTGGATTATACACATCCCCACATTTAGGTCTCCTTGTACTTTACTACTTTCTTCTCCACCTTAACTCTATCTGCAGAGACTACATAAGATGGATGATGAAACTGGGCAGCACAGCAAGGGAAGCAAACACCATGACATAGAACTGATACAGTGACTTCCAAAATTGATTCAATGTTTTGCAATTTCTCATTGTTTGCTTATTAACTCATGAACCAGAACAAATAAGACCAAAGTGTAAGTTGATATCTGAAACTAGAACATCAGGGCTATACATTGGAAAATGAATTACATGATTTGGATCAGTATCCATGGAGATACAGACAGTTCAATCTAGAGTGTCATTGAATCAATTTTGTAATTGGTTGTCAGAACTGTCAAACTTTGACAGATATGTGATTGACAGATGGTTGCTATAGAGATTGTATCTTAGTAACCACTTCAACTGAAGTTATTGTTATTTCAGCACTGCCAACCCACTCAATGCTTTTCAATTCTCCCATGCACTCTGTCTCCTCTGCTCAGAAGGAAAGAATCATTGCTCTAGCCAGCAATGGTCAACCCACTCATAAAATTGCTTCCTCTCTGTATGTTAGCCAGCCTACAGTTGCCAGGGTCCTCCAAAACCTCCTTCCCAACCATCAGTCACCTCATTCTGGTCATCCTTCCAAGCTCACTGCCACCTCTGAACACGCTATCATTACACAAATCACCACAGGAAAGGTTGCCAATGCTGTCCAGGCCACAAAGCACATCAATTCCATCATCCCCAACCCTGTCTCCTCACAAACTGTGCACCGAGTTCTTAAATGACATTCATTGAAGGCTGTAACAAAGAAGAAAAAGCCACTACTCTCTGCAGTACATCACCAGAAACACTTAGCCTTTGCTTTGAAGTACCAAAACTGGACTGTAGAGGACTGGAAGAGGATTATTTGGTCAGATGAGACCAAAATCAACAGAATTGGGTCAGATGGAAAGCAGTGGGTTTGGAAGCAGGTTGGCCAGGGGCTGATTGATCATGAGGTGCAGGGCACAGTGAAGTTTGGAGGTGGAAACATCATGGTATGGGGCTGTATGGGTTGGGAGGGAGTTGGAAGACTTGCAGAGGTTGAGGGGAAGATGAATGCAGATCAGTATGTGAGTATTTGGACAACCTACTGCCCAGCCTGGAGGAATCAGGGTTTTCCACCAAGGATATCATTTTTCAACAGGATAATGACCCCAAGCACACCTCCAAAAAGGCCACCAAATGGTTTGAAGACAATGATATCAATGTTCTGGACTGGGCTCCACAGTCTCCAGACATAAACCCCATTGAACATCTGTGGCAACATATCAAATGACAGCTGGGGGAGTATTCAACAATGCCTAAGGGAGTTTGGGAGATTTGGGAGAGAGTGGAATAGGTGTGGAATGAAATTCCACCAGAGGTGTGTCAGAACTTGATTGAAAGTATGCCTAGAAGACTTGAAGCAGTAATTAAGGCCAAGGGAGGTCATACAAAGTATTAGAATTCCTAGTTGCTGGTTTTTTGACAGATACCCTAGATTAAGCTGTTTATATCTCCATAGATACTGATCCAAATTATGTAATTGTTTTCAAAATGTATAGCCCTGATGTTCTAGTTTTAGGCATCAGCTTACACTTTGGTCTTATTTGTTCTGATTCCTGATTTAATCAGCAAACAACGAGAAATTGCAAAACATTGAATCAATTTTGGAAGTCACTGTATACAACTGTAGTCATGTCTTACTAGTTGATGTTGCAATGCAACAAGTATTTGTTCTATCTTGACATTTTGCAAACCTCTTGGTGGGTCCCATTCATACCATCTTTTAAACAAAAACATGTTGGGCAGAATGTTCAGGCTATGTTCTTTCACAGTTTAGGAGGGTTTTTTTTCCTTCTACCTATTTGTAACCTACAATACTACTGCATGCCATCATTGCTATGGGTATGGGTTTTCATGGCTGATAGCCAGTGATGATCAACAGGGATGGGGACTGGACAGGCGCATTGACAAGGTCTGTTACAACTTATGTATAATGACACAGATAAATATTTGATTGTGTCTTATATTTAGTCAATGTTGCAACATAACAGGTCTATACTTTATAGCTGGAGAGATAATTGGAAATGGTCTGTAAGTTTGGGTTGGTCTGTAAATTGGACTTGATCTGTAGATAAATAGGGTACTATTTCCTTTTATTTTCTGTTGCAACAACCTATGTATACTTTCACAGATGATGTCT
>QLPN01009021.1:0-13374 GCA_003314395.1 Albatrellus ellisii
AGAGCGAGTGTGCGGGGGATGATGGTGGCGTGTGGAAGGGACGGGCGGTCCCAGAGCTGTCAGATGACTCACTGAGTTCCCAGGTATCTGGGTATCGTATGTCGTCCTCCCAGAACGTCCACGATTGCATATCGACCGCTCTACTCCAAGTGTCCACCACGTGCGTGCTGTGGAGGATGTCGCTGGGCACAAGGTGGAGGTGTAAGGGGTAAACACTAAAACAACCAACAACAATTTGAAGCATAGAGGATGGTGAGCAAGGGACGTATACTTTAGTCCACAAGCTACAAGTACACTCACTCTCATGTTTCTGCCACTTGCAGTGACGACAGAAATGGAGAGGAGGGCGGGGAAAGAAGTGGTCATGGTAGAAGTGCTCTTGCTCATGTTTCGGTTTGTGAACAAAGCCTATGGTATAGAGAGGGTTGCAGATAAATCGGTGATGGAAGCACCGGTCTGCAGGAAAGGGAGGGAGAGGAAAGGTGTGGTGAGAGGAGGAGTTCTGATCAATTGTGAGGCCAATGCTATGTCGAAGCCGAACAACTGAAGAAGAGCTAAAACAACAAAAGGACGATCGCGCTTTGACTAGCGGATATCCCAGATGTATTAGTGTATAGTAAATAAGAAGAGAGAAGAGTACTGTACCTAGCGGATATCCCAGATGATCAGAACTGGAGAATAAACCGCTAGGAGTCTTACGTATATATAGTATCCTAGAACGTGCACGGACCATGCAGTACAGTATAGGGCAGGAGAATGAGAAAGTAAAGTAGTGATGTCATATCTAATAATAGAGGGGACGCGTCATTGCTGACTGAACTCCACAGTAACTGTGAGAGTGATTGGTGATACTCCGCAGCAGGTGTGGGAAGGATTGGTGAGCATGCGCAGTAGACGTGAGAGAGTGAGTCATAACTAAATATAGAACAGGCCAATTGGAGATCGGACGACATATGTGTCATCGGCCGATAAAGACGAAAAGAAAGAATACATGATCGTGGGAATTGCTTCGATAGATTAGGAGCAATTGTAAGATCTATGACGATAGAGATATAAGAAAATAGAGAAAAATGAAGAGAAAAATAGGGAGAATAATAGTGGCCTGACAGATACCACTGCTTTGTGCATTGCATGGTCCCAGAATTGCCAGGCTTTGGAGCCAGCTTTGTATCCAATGAAAACCATCAGCTGTGCATGAGGTTCCAATTTCATGCAGTGTTCAGCAGGCATTGTGACATAAGCTAGACACCTGACAGTTTGAAAGTAGGAGACATCAGGTAGGTGACCTCTGGACCAGAGTTGGTGAGGCATGGTCCACATGTGTGCACACTGCAGAGTGCAGTTGTATATGTGGATAGCAGTCTGCAGGGTATACTCCCAGAAGCCACCAGAGATGTTTGCACTGTGCAGAAGTGAGAGGATGGAGTTGAGGATAGTATGGTTCCAATGCTTGGTGTGGCTGTTTTGAGCTAGTGATTATGGTGTGGTGAGGTTATGCTCTATACCCTTGTCCTGCAGTAGGTTCTGAACATTTGCATTGACGTACTCTCCACTGTGATCACTGTGCAGTGTTTTGAGTTTGTTACCAGACTGGTTTTCTGCCCAAGCAATGAATGTGGTCAAGGCTTGTGCAAGGCTGCTTTTTGATGAGAGTGTGATGGTGATGGCATGGCCAGAAAAATCATCAATAAATGAAGCGACATATAAAGAACCTTGTAGGGAGGTGGTATGCAGGGGCCCCATAAGGTCAGAGTGTACCAGTGTGAGTGTCTGAGTTGTGTGTTTAGATGATGTGTGGAAAGGTCTTCAAGACAACTTGCCATATGCACAGCCCACATAGGGATGTGATGTGGTGGGTTGTGCATTGGTCAGAGCAAAACCCCAGACACAGTTTCTGGTTTGTAGTTTTCATAGTATGGTGGGTGATGTATGCACAAATTGGGCATGCCAGACATCCAAGGAGAGTGTGGTGGAGGTTGCAGAAGTGAGAGAGGAGGAAGCTGTGAGTATAGACATCCAGTAGATATCTTGTCACAAAGTCCCTATGGTGAAAGCCTTCTTGTTATGCAGTATGTAGCATCCTGTTGGTTCATATGTGATGCTGAGGCTGTTGCCTACCAGTTTTGATACTGATATGAATTGTCCACCCACATTTGGTGTGTAGAGAATGTGCAAGAGTGTGATGAGTTGGCTTTCACCATGTATTGACATCATGCCTGAAATGGAACCTATACTGAGGTACAACATGGTAGTATCATTGCCTAGGTGAATAGTCCTGGGATTTGTGAGCATTGTGATGGATTTGAAGTTGCAACCTTGAATGTGATGTAGAGAAGCAGCAGCAAAGCAGGAAGTGAAGTGTTCAGGCAAGATTGTTTTCTGTATTCAATTAGTAGATTGTACTGTTGAATTGCACTGTTGTATTATACTCACCTACATTCTCCCTTCCTAGGTGAGGGCACAGGGTTTATGGTGGAAGGACAGATGGGGCAGTGATTGGGATTGGTGTATTGGTTTGGAAATTGGAGCTGGTTTGTGGACTGGGATTGGTCTGTAAATAGATAGAGAAATGTTTCCTTTTATTCCCTGTTGCAACAGCATATGTATACCTCTTATTCTCTGTTGCTACAACTATGGATACTGTCACAGATGATATCCTATTACTCCTTTATCTGCAAATGGGTAGAGGACTGTTTCCTTTTATTTCTGTTGCAACAAGCTATGTATACAATCATAGATGATGCTTTATAATTCAATATTGCAACACAACAGGTTTTTACACTAGTAGTGAGTAATAAATGTTGTATTGTACTATGTGCTGCCAGATTATTTGGGTGCATGGCTGTAAAGCATGTAAGGAAGCCCATATCACATCTTAGATTGTCAGTAGCCTGCTTGCAGGTCTTACAGCATGACAAATCAAAACCTGACATGAAGACCAAACCTGTAAAGAACAAAGCAGTACAACAAAAACCATGCACAAAAAAATACAGGGCAAGGGTGGGTATGATAGAATCTGGGCAGTGTGGCAAACAAAGCAAAACACATGACATAAAACAGGTAGGTGTCTAGCATGAAAGTGAGACTGACAACTAGGAATGCTAGTGCCCAACAGAGATTGAGGAGTGGCCCAAGTGACCACATACTGATAGATGATGATAGAGGGTGCATACAGAGAAGGGTATGCCACAGATAGAAGGAAGACTCAGCAAGCTGCTAGAGTGCTGAGGTGGTATGACAACAGAGGAAAGAATATATAGTAAGGCAAGATAGAGTTCAAGAAGAGCCTAAACTATAAAGAACAAACAAGATGACAGAAAAGAGTGGGACAATGCATATGGAATATACATGTCCATGTGATATACCAGTACAGTGTATAACTGGTAGTAGAAGAGATAAGATAAGATAGAAGTGAAGTGAAGATGTACTTAGTGCATAAGTATGTGGGCACAGTGTCATCAGGGTCATACAAACCAACAGGGTGGGTGACACAAATGATAATATGTGAGAGTGAGCAAACTGAAAGTATAAGACAATGAGAGAAGAAAAGAGCTCCAATGTGAGGCCAACACTATATCAAAGCCAAACAACTGATGAAAAGCTAGAACAAACAAAAAGGACAATCACACTTTGACTAGTGAATATCCCAGATATATTAGTAAAAGGAAGAAAGGCTTGTACTGTACCTAGTGGATATCCCAGATGATCAGAACTGGGGAATATTGCTAGGAGCCTTACAGCATATATAGTACAGTACTCTGAGGCAGGCCTATGAATCATCAGAGGCTGTGCAGTAAAATTATAGATAGAAACCAATCATAACAAGACTGGCTGATGTCCACAGTAAGTATGGGAAAGATTGGTGATGCTCTGCAGTAAGTGTGAGACAGCTGAGTGAGCATCCACAGTAAACATGAGAAATGAGTCATAAGTACTTCATAACTGGGCCAATTGGAGATTGGATGACATACACATCATCAGCCAATAGAGGTGAACAAGATGAGAGTGAGACCATAAGAATCACTTTGATAGATCAGGAGTGACAGAGAGATCTGTAGTAATATGAATATAAGAAATATAGGAAAAATGAAGAAAAAAATAAGGAGAATAAAAGGCAGCCTGACATCCAGGGACTCTCCATGACAGAACCAGTACAGTCCATGGATGACTCCTCAACCCTTTGATGTATTCAATAAGAAACCCTAAGCCTGCAGATCCAAATCCTGGTTGTCCTGCATTGGACTTGTCTTGAACAGTGTTTGAGACAATGAAAGGATTTTTGACCCTGTGTGGGGTCAGAAATGTTGAATATTCATACACATACCATATTTTTGTTCAGCTTCCTCATATGTTACTACACCTTACACATCATTGCATGTACTCATTACACAACAGACTACCTTCTCTTCCCACATGGGCCCCACTTACTGTGTTGACATGACATGTGCCCCACATCCACTTCTGGTAGTCCTTGTACTTTACCACTTCATGCTCTGCTTGAACTTTACTTGTGGACTCTATATATGATGACCCCCACTGTATGATCTCCTCAGATGCTTTCTACTCTGTCTGAGTGAGTATCCCCTTCTTTCTCTCATCATCTTATTCTTACATCACATCACTCTCACCTGCAGTATCTCTTACTATCATGTTGTGGCCTCTTCTCTGCTGCCCCTCTCTACATTGGTTGCAGCCATGTTTGCAATTCACTACTTGCTTGATCTACTAAATGCAATGGCCATCATATGGTTCTTCTGGAAGGTTGCCTGCCTATATGCCTGCTGTCAAGAAAAACCCATCAACAACACAGCACAACAGCTATGGTCCTAAGTTGGATGCACCTTAAATGGCATTTGAGGTAATAGCCAAACTTCAGGGTGATGGCATCAGCAGTGCTGCTGTGTGAGAAGGCACCTGTCAGGCTGTGTTTCTGCAACATTTATCCTTTTATTTTATGTTTTTCTTAGTATCTGATTAGATTTAGATTAGATTAGATTATATATATCTTTATCTTATCTTATCTACATCTAATCATATCTACTTACAGTCTTTACAGTCTATGCTAAGAGCAGCCTATTGGATGGTCTTAGGGAAGTTCTGCTAAGATAATACCCCTGGTAACTAGATGGTTGATATGTGCTTGATAGATGTAATAACTGTTTCTGATGACAATGAAGAGAGGGATCAATGAGATAGTGATGAGGAGAATTCCACCAATGACTAAACAAGGATCCAGGATGATGAGTGTAGGAAGTCTGAGTGATGTTTAAAGTGACTTAGAGTTCTTATACTTAGTTCTTTAAAGTGAAGTGAGATGAAAGTGAGCTTAGATCAAGCACAGTATAGGAGAATCCCTAGATTATTAAGTTGACAAGACTGGGGTTTAAGGCCACCAGTCTTTCAACTACTTATACAAAACTAGAGTGCTATGTATAGTAAGGTTGCACAGTAATGCACAGTATTGCACAGCAATACATGGTAATGCACAGTAATATGCAGTAAGTTGCATCCATTGTGTAAGTAAAGTGACTTAGCCACAAGTGTGAAATAAACATGATGTAAACAAAGATAAATAACAACAAAGAGGACAAGTCCTTGCTAATTGTATAATAATAGTCCTTAGCATGTAAATGTTATAATAAATAAATGAAGATAATAAAAAAAGATAATAAAGATAAGTCTTTTTATAGTACCTGGAGCTAAGCTCACACTCAAGTATATAAATACTTAAGTACTATAAAAGAAAAAGGAAATGAGTCCTTACTAAGTAAAGTGGAGCTAAGCTCACACTTGTAGTAATAATACTACACTTTACTAGTAAGTAAGATAAGATAAAAACAAAAAAACAAAAAGAAATGTGTTACAAGGTGCCAAAGCAAGTGCCTTGTAACAACCTAGGCTATGAGGTCATAGCATGTGCCTTTGGCATGTTCCCATACTTACTGTTATGAGGCACTTGCTTTGGCACCTCATAACATGTTTCTTTTTCTTTTTTCTTCTTTTTTATTTTCTTACTTACTAAGTAAAGTGTAGTATTATTACTACAAGTGTGAGCTTAGCTCCACTTTATTTAGTAAGGACTGGGAGCTGCCTTGGATCTAGGCCAAGGGATGAGAGGACTCAGCCATAGAAGAAGGGATTGAACCAGCTGTAACAAGCTGGGGTCTATTCGTCTAGCTACCTATCTACTTATAGTACTAGAACATGCGCACGGACCAGGTGCAGTACCTAAGGGCAGGTCTACAGTAACTAGAAGCGCAGCAAGTGTGTGAGTACTGCTGACAGATGCACAGCATCTGTGGGAACAACCCCGAGAAGACCGGAACAACAGTAAGTAAGATATCTAACAAGATAAGATGTAAAAGATAAGATGAAGATCTTATCCTATCAGATGATCTAAAGAGAAACAATAAAGAAAAGAAATAATAATGGTAGGGAATAAAGTCAGCGGTAGGAGTCTGACACCAAGTACTATATTAGATTTATCTTTTTTCTCTATCTTTCTTTATTTATTATAACATTTACTTACTAAGGACTATTACTATGCAATTAGCAAGGACTCCCTTTCTTGCTTTTATTTACATTTGTTTATCTCATGTTCATTTTGCACTAGTGGCTGAACCACATGATTTACATCTACAGATGCACCTTACTGCACATTAAAGTGCATTATCATGCATTGCTGCACAATGCTGTGCTTTACTGCACAACTTTACTATACTTAGGACTCTAGTTTAATATAAATAGTTGAAAGACTGGTGGTCTTAAACCCCAGTCTTGTCAATTTTGCAATCTAGGGATTCTCCTAAAATGCACTTGATCTAAAACTCACTTTTGTCTTGCCTCACTCCAAAGAACCAAGTCTAAGAACTCTAAGTCACTTCAAATGTTGCTCAGACTTCCTACACTCATCATACTGGATCCAATGTTTTGTCATCAAACAGGATAGTTACAGCTTTCACAAATAGGGTGGAGGGAAGTAGTATGCAATCTGTGTTATCTTGCTTGCCTTTGTCATGATCAGGTTGTCTGGATAAGAGGTCAGACATTCCCATTTTGGTTCTTGTGACATGAGTGATAATAAAATGAAATCAAGTTAGAAATAGAGCCCAACAGGCTTGTTGTCAAGAAAGCTTGTGAGTACCTTTGAAGATTTCGAGATTTTTGTGATCAGAAAGAATCTCGATCACATGAGGTGATCCTTCAAGGAAGTGATGCCATTCTTCTAATGCCCAAATAATTGAGAGCAATTCTTGATCATGGATATCAGATTGGGTCAAAACAGGTGCAGAAGTAAAACATTGTTTGAGTTGTAAAAATGTGTCTTGTTCCAATTTACCCCAATGCCAAGGGATATCCTTCTTGGTTAGATCATTTAATGGTTGGGCTAGGTGAGAAAAGTGATGGATGATACAACAGTAGAAACTTCCAAAGCCTAGGAAGCCTCAGACTTCTTCGAGGTTGCATGGGGTCAGCCATTCTGCAATTCCTTGTAACTTGATCAGATCCATCATGACTATATTGGCTTTGATATGTACACCCAGATATTCCACTTCTTCTTTGTGAAATTCACATCTAGAAGGTTTCAGGAATAAATGGTGTCTCCATAATCTTGTCAAGACCTCTGTTACTAGTCAATGATGTTCATCTAGATTGAGGGTAGCAATCAAATTGTCATCCATATAAATGAAAACTTGACCCTTTTTTATAAGATCAGCAAAGATATCATTCATCATATTTTGGAATGTAGCAGGCAAATTGGTAAGCCCAAAAAACATTACCAAAGGTTTGAACAAACCCTGGTTGGTTTTAAAGGCAGCTTCCCATTCATTGCCCTCTTTAATCCTTACATTATTATACCCCAATCGTACATCAAATTTGGTGAAGTATTTGGCATGGCATAACTTATCTATGATATCAGAGATCAGTGGTAAAGGATATTGGTTATGGGTAGTGATTGCATTGAGGTGACGATAATCTTGTACTGGTCATAGTTTCCTGTCTTTCTTTTTGACAAAAAAGAAAGGGATGCAAATAGTGATTGAGAAGGGTGGATGTACCCTTGTTGTGTCATGTCATCCAGGAATTCATCTAGGTGTTTTTGTTCAGCAGGGTTGAGGGGGTATGTTGGAATTCACCATGGTGTTCGTTCAGCTCCTCTATACTTACATCACTATACATCTCTATTACATTCTTCTGACACACATTCTACATACTTACATCACCTACAAACATGTTCTTACACCATGATCAACAAAACCCATGTTTACACTCCACCTGAACCTAGTTCAGCAGGCACTACATATACTTATGCCCCCACTTCTTACCACTCCAAGACATTCTGTAGTATGTCTTACCACATCTCCTCGCTCTGCAGTCTAGCCCACACCACTTATCACTTCACCCTCACTGCCATCTACACCACATGTTTCCTCCTCCTCTCTGTTGGCTCATATCTGTGCAAACAGGGTAGACCTTACAATTTTGTTCTGTTGGAGCATCTGGAAGAAGATTGATTGCATGGTCCCATTTGCTCCTTGCCAGAAGAGATTTGGAAGCATCTTCTTCAAAGATGTCCCAGAATGGAGCATATTCAGGTGGTAACTGGCTGTCAAGATCCTGTTGATATGTTTGATTGGCAGTGGCTAAATCAGTAGAAAGGAAATTATGTTTTTCTTCCAATCAATTGTGGGGTTGTTTTGCTTCAACCATGAATGTCCTAGAAGCATTTGGTCTGTCCCAATAAATGCTTTTAATAATTCAGTATGTTTGCCAATTTTAAGAATGCATTTGACATATTGATGAATCATACCAAATTTGTTAGTTGAATTATCAGTGTTTCACATAATAATTGGCTTAGAAAGTGTATAAACTGGTAACCAAGCGTTTTTGACCATTTTCTGACTAATGATACTGGAGGTTGCTCCACTATCAATTAGTGCTGGGATTTGTGTTCTGTGATTTCCTGTTTGTAGTGTAACTGGCAAATAACAGCTATTTTCAGCATCTTTCACAGCATTACTTGTATTACAGAATTTGGAGACAAAGGCCTGATACCACACAGTAGATATAGGCCACTTCAAAAATCCTCTTTTAATGATTCAATGCAAACGGACTGCTCATCAATGGGTAATTGAGCTAACAAACATTGAATGTGTGTGTGGACAGTCACACATCATGTGACTGGGTTTTCAGCAGGTGAAGCAGCCACTAGAGTTGAGAAGGTGCTTTCATTCATCAGCTGTGAGTTTTGCAATGCACAGTGTAGTTACATGATCAATGTCCATTGCATTGGGGTCTTGGGTGGTGTGGGGTCCAGCAAAGGTGGCAATAGTGGTGGAGTACGTATGCTGTGTACATATTTGCATGTCAAATTGCAAGGCCATCTTGGCCCATTTGTTGAAGGTCATCAGCATGTCAGCCATCATATAAATTCGATCAGCTATGTTTTTGTTGAGTCCTAGTTGATAAAAGGCACAAAGAGCCATAATGTCCTTGATTTCAGCATCAGCTGTGAGGATACAGAATCATGCTGTATATGCATTGGCTGAAAACATTTTCTGCCTAAATTGCTGGAGCTCCACTGTCATGCATACCTTGCACTGCACATCTTTGAATGCCAGATCTGTTGAGATTTTTACTGTACATGAATCACCATATCATTCAGCATTCACTCCATCCCACACACACCTATTACACTTACCTACAAATAACAATACACATCATGCTTCTCTCCTTTGGAGCTTCTACTCCTTGGACTAACCTCACCTCTGAAATCTCTCACTCCACTTACACCTCCGGGACAACATGCATCCCCCACTATGGTACTTGTTGTACTCTCTACTTATTCTCTGCTACAACCTTACCTACAACATACTATATAAGATGGACATCCACATTACACCTCCTCAGACATCTTACATGTTGTCTGAGTGAGTACCTTACCAACTCCATCTTGTCCTTCTCTCACATCACCTGCAGCATCTCTCACTATTGCATCATGGCACTTACTGTGCCCATGACTTACCTTACTGCTGCAGCTCTGACATCTGTTCTCTTCCCATCTGGGGATATACTGTTCGTCATCACATCAATCACATTATTACTTGCTGCCTGCCCAAGCCTGTGCTCACAAGATCAAGATCTTGGGTAAATTTGGCAAATGTTGGTCATCCAGATTGATAGGTATCTTCAATGTAACAGTCATGCCAAGCAAGTGCGGTCCCTTTTTGCATGAAAGACAAAACACACATTATCTGTTTTTGTTCATCCATGAGATCAATTCCTTCAATGTAGAGAGTGCAAGAATTTATGAAGGCACAATATTTCATTTTGTCACCATCGTAAATCTCTGGTTTGGCAGGTTTGAAGGAAGATTTTGCAGTGGACATTGCAACTGGGGTGATTGGGGGTATGACAGGAATGTGGGGAGTTAATGGAGTGAGTGGAATAAGTGGGGGAACTAGTGATATTGGGGTAACTGGGGGCCCTATGAGAAGTGCTGGTAGTTCAGCTTCAGTAATTGGGCCATGTTTGCGCAGGTTATGGCAGACAACACATATAATGGACATCATTAAGACGTATGGCAGCATAGCTGCAGTGGTAATAAGTAGTTGTGGAACAACAGAGCATTGTCACAAGTGAGAGAGAGCTGCAAGGTATGTGAATAGAGGCATAAGACGTATGTGGTGGAGGTACTCACTCAGTTGTCTGGAGAAGACGACTGAGGAGATATGAAGTAGGGGTTGTGTATTATATAGTGGAGATTGGTAAGGTTGAAGAGGAGACGCAATCCTGGAGTATAAGGATGCCTAAGTATGTGAGGGACGTGTGTCGTCCGGAATACATGTGGTGTGAGAAGTGATGGATGTGATGTAATGATAGTGTGGAGGGTATGTGTGTGTAGTGGGGAAAATGCTGAATGAAAAATATATAGATAGTATATTACCATAATTCAACAGGCCACTGGGGGAGTCTTGTTGATAGATTTATAATTCATTGGTAGGGGGTTTTTTGTTGAGGCTGTTTGTGTCAACATAGAAGTTGGTATTTGTGACTCACCAATTCTGTCGTCTGAGATATTCAAGAGTATGTCCTCTGAAGATTACTGCACCTCATTGATTGGAGAAGTAAAATTCCAGGTGGAGGGTGGTGGGAATAGGGGGAGCCACGATGTTGGCTACACAGTGAGGAAATGCTAGCTTAGTCTAATGTTACAGACTAGTATGGCAAGACAGCTGGCTATGAGCATACTGGATCAGATGAGAGACTCAGAGCATAGCACACAGTGAGAACACAACAGATAATAACAGATAAGCAAGGACTGGACACCAGGAAGTACAGGAGACTAAGCTAGGGATCTCTGTACTGTAGGGTAGTCCTTATATACATATACAATCTCAGGTTCTGGACTATTCTACTGAGATAAACATAGTACAAGCTGTGGAATAGAATGTTCCAGTAATACTGCACAAATGGTTTGTAAGTAAGAAGTTGCTGTGGCACAGTAGAACTGGTAGATGTTAAAAATAGAAGTGAAAAATCGTAACAGACCCAGTTAAGCCACCACAGCAGTCAGTATCAAAGTAACAAGTGCACACACATTATGCCTGTTCACAGCCTATCAATTTGGAACTCAATAGTACTGCGAGTCTTCCCCATGACTTTGTAGCAAACGCCATGAGGGGATGCTGATGTATTTGATGGCACAAGGGTGTTCATGCGTAAGAGTTTGAAGCAGCTGGCGAAGGCTAATGACCACACTGCAGATGCAGCGCACACGCTAGGAAACACGGCTGGGGGCTAGCCTGAGTCCACAGGCAAACACAATCGGGTAGTGCATGCTGCCGAGGGACATGCATACGAGAGGACGTACATATTATTTGGGCCTCTGTGCACATGTCACCATTTTAGCAGTATCAGTATCCGCGTGGAGAACGCGAATGAGTGTGCACCGTCGCTTGGTTCCCTCAATAGTATCTGCTATATCGTCGATCGAGCTGTTAACCTCCGTAGGCATTAGACACGACTGGCAAGACATGCAAGGGATGAATGCAAAGTGACTTTGACAATCTCTCTATGTGTTGACAGTGCACGGGCAGATACAAATCAGGACCTAAAAGTATTGTGACAAACTGTGAGAAGGATGTCTTCAATTCGGCGACGTCTTTATTCTGAGCAGCTGTCTGCTTTTTACAGGCATATATCAGGTGAGGTGTTGTGGGACTAGAGACAGGAACCGCCACACCTTGACACTTCCGATCCCGGCGCATGAGAAGGCCGTTGGCTGAGGAGTGAGCACGAATGCTTGCACCACGACTTGTAGGACTGGCATAAGAACTGAAGGTTAAGAGGCATTGACGAGAAGGCTCTTGAGTGTCTGGCGTGCACAGGGGCATGATGCAGTATTGACCTAGCAGGAAGTGCGTGGTGCAGAGCGAGCAGGTTCTTATGTGGCGCAGTAACCGTTCGGGTCTCCGCTCGGCTCTGCCGCAACAGTCTGCATTCGGCCATCTTCGCACCGACAGTCGGTATCAATGCATCCCACGATCACGTGGTCCCGAGTTGCGCGAGTGTCCTTCTCACTGGCACACTCCGTTGCTCTCTCTCTACTCGAATCCGTCTGACGCGAATCGTCACGAAATCGCTAAAGTTCGGGCAGTTGAGTCGAGCTGATTGGTGTGGACACTGCACGGCGAATCTTCCCATGGCTCATCCCAAGACATGGTATTGTTTCTAAACGACAGGTTTCTGGCACTATATGGAACACCTGATCCAGACGTCCGCGTCTTCGATTTCCAGTCTGGTCAGCTATGCGCCAGACTGGCGAGGTCAATGTAGCATCTGTCTCATCTCATTCGACGGTCGTAGGCCGGGTGTGATTATGATGATACCAGTGGATGAGGGCCTTGGAGCACAGTCGAGCTTTGGAACCTAACGGGTTCCACTATGGCCATAGATCCATCGTCACGAACCATGGCCTCTTCCCCATAACTCTTCTAGCATCGCCCCTCATGCGCTGCAGACGATGTTATGCCTGCCTCTCCGGGAATATTATCAAGGTTATGCGAATATGGCTGGGTCTGGCGGGTCGGAGGAGGGAAAGGCGACCGGGGAGTGTGCTGGCTTCCACCTGCGTACAAATATCTAGATTTGGGATTGAACGAGAATATTGTAGTCTCTCAGGATACAGTTGTGTTGGTGACGGATTCCGGTTGATGCGTGGTACTTGAATTCGAAGATTCGATCTCTGGTTTGTACATGCACTTGTAGGTCATTGACTGTACCTTCTCTGGATCGGTCCACGGTCGCATACAACAACATCTTAATTCGAATGCGTTACTGTATTGTAATTTCGAACGACGTCGTGCATCG
>QLPN01009028.1:0-22679 GCA_003314395.1 Albatrellus ellisii
AATCGACAGCGACTCAGGTGCATTATTCGTGCAGAACGAGTGTCATGCATCACCCTGCCCCTCTGAACTGTGACCAGTTTTTGAGTTAAACCGCGCGATGTGGAGTAGTTATAGGAGATAATGAATGTCGACTGAGGGAGCGGGCGTTCCATGCTAGGTACAAGTGAAAGAGGGGGGTGTAAGGCGCGGTAAGAGCATGGGCGGGTGAGCGCTGACCGGCCTCATGGATGCGAACCTAGCCTGTGGGAGGGGAGGGGGATCGAGTGAAGTGCGAGAGCGGATGGGATCTCTCGCAGTTGCATGGCTGATAGATATAGCGAGATGCGGCGTTGCCTATGGCTGTCTTGGCGCTCGGGAGTGGTGCGTGCATGCGTAAAAGCCTTGAAGAGGGTGCACACCGTTAGGGTGCGTTCCGGATATGAGGGGATAGAGAACAGGAGTAGCGCACTGCGCGCCATGCACTCAGAGACTTACGTCGTTCCTGCCCCCGTTCCTCGGTACGTAAATGATGCGCAAACCAACCTAACTAGGTGGTCCCGGGTCATGCAAATTTTTTGATGAACCTATGGTCATAAAAGTACAGAATATATATGGGGAAGAGCTTTGGCTGGTTATATTATGCCGTCGTTGGTGAGTCATGGTTCCCTCTCGTACTGATTGCCAGTGATTGGGATGGAAGTGGTGACCGGGGTTCAAGTGAAGAAGGGCTACCAACCGCTCTATGCTGTTCCTGAAGGACGTCGGAATTGAAGCCGCCGACGTTCCTGGAATCACAGTCATTCCGCCATCGGGCGGTCTGTCAGTGAGCAACAATGCTGGACGAAGCAACTCGATCTGCTTCTCGAACCGGTCCCTAGGCTCGACACCAGGCCGTCTTACCTCCTCGGAGGAAGACAAGAGATATTGGGATGGGATGATACTAGGCTACAGATCTCTGATCAACGATACTGCGTCCCATCGCCGCCTGTAGTACATTCATCTAGCAAAAACATCCCGGCCGCCCGCAAGACGTCGCGTCGACGCAGATTCATGCACTCACACCATGACAAGGTTATTAGCTTCCATCTGGTCCGTGCTTACACAACGTGCAGATCCGAAGCAGGCCGCATGCCTGCGGTATCTACACCAGTCAAAAACAGGAAACCGCCTGGTCCTAAAGCCATGTAATCAGCCCGTCTTGTACCAGCCTAGCATAACTTCTGGGTTGCATTGACAGGATCCACCAAGCCGCACCATCGTCGCATGTGCCCTCTTACGCTAGTCGATTGACAAATTACTCGGTTCTGGTTTTCAAACATATTGCTTGACGGCGCGGGTCCGCGGAGACAACACGCACGGACACGACACTATCGGATACATGCGTGTAGAAGCACGACGCCGACAAGCCCGCGCCGCGCCTTCAGACTGGAACACCTGGGGCTCACTGAGCCACTGAGCCAACAAGCGACACGCCGTGTATAAGCGCGATCTCTGTTTCAGCAAAATGACAGCAACACTGATTGGTGTCAGAGGTGATGGTAACGTTTACAAAAGACGAGAAAAGACAACCGAGATAGCACAGCACAGCAGATGCGTAACGTCAGAACAAGTATGAAAGCGGGCGATAGCCATTGATAAGAGCAAATTAGATGAGATCGCGACCCCACACTGCCTCACACCAGCGTGGCAGGTTCGTGCGACCGCGGATCAAGCTCTTCCCCATCTCTGTCCAGGGGCCAAAGCGTGTTTTTAAAGAAGCCTGTAGGATCGTATTTCTTCTTGAGCTCGCACAGGCGCGCCCAATGCTCACCAAAGGCCCCAATGACACGCGCCGGTGGCTCGCGGCGCCCGAAGAACTGTGCGCAGCGTGACGTCAGCACCGAATTCTTGGCAAGCGATAATGGAGAGCGCCGCGGGGAGATATAGACATCGAGGATTCAGGACTCACGGATGGGAATGGCCCGCCTGCCGCGACGGGGCCGATTGTGTCGTGCAGCCACTGTGCGGGAAGATGAATTTGATTTGGAAGCGCAGGTATGGGAGAGATACGCCTACCTCTTCTGCGGTGTCTACACATTTGGGGTCATCGACTCCCATGTCCCACTGGTGCAGCGCGGCGATCGTGAAGGCGGACTCGCGCTGCGTCTTTGGCACGCAGTTGTCTTCAAAGTCAGCGATGGCGCCTCCGGCCAACTCGAAAAACCACGCTGAAAGACAGCGAGCTCAATAGTGAAGCTCGCCTGGACAAGTAGACGTCGCGACTCACTGCAACCAATTGGTGTGTCTGCAAATTCCATAACTGTCTTATTGATCACGTCGTCTGGAAGCGACGAGATGAGTACGGAGCGTATGAACCACTGCCTACCGCCTGATAGGGCACCCAAAGTCAGCTAGCCATAAATGCGAGCGAAGCACAAACACGCACTCTTTCCACGCAGCACCTGCGCGACGCTGTCCTGCTGGTTCAAGAAGCTCTTCTCATCTACCTCGTTCAGCAGACAACGCTCGCCATCCCACGAGGACATCGCCTGCAGGTATTCTTGGCCCTTCTCGCGGGGACCGACAAAGCAAATCTGGATGACGACGAGAGAGTCCTTGTTCGCGGGTCCTGCAGTCAAGAGTACGTTCGCATAAAGCTCCCGAGGTGCCCCCTTCACGCAGTCGCGGAAGTGCCGAATCAGCGATGGTGCAGTGGCTCTATGGAACCGACTACGATGCGACGGATTGAAGAGACCAGAATCAGTGAGAATATAAAGTATACCATCCTCGAAGCACGACGCACTAGATGAGGTTGCCCGCGAAAACCACAGGCACAGGATATGCACGCGCCTTGTACCGTGTCGCAACACCAAACGCCGGTCCCGCGCCACGGAGGGCCCACCACAAATCTGATCAAAATCAAGTCAGCGGCGCCATGACCAGAACAACTGAAAGGTGTATTACCTGGATCCTCCTTCTCGTTCACGACGACAATACTCCCGTCAGCGAGTACCATCTCGACCTCGACTAGGTTGTCGATACTGAGGCCGTACAGTCGACTGAGGAACCCAAACCCACCAAGCAGCATCACCGATGACCCAACAGGGTGAGCAGAGCTGCATGTTCGTGCAGATCAGTGATTGACCGTGGATAGTGGAGCAGATGGAAGTACTCACAATGGCACGTGGTATGGGACCATGCCCTGCGCGCCGGATGAACCGATTGCCTCAAGTGGATGGGCAGCCGTGTGCAAATCCACCTCCTTCTGCTTTACACCCGCGCCAAACGTAACGTATGCGTTCTTGTGTACAGGCACCATACGGCTCAAGTCTTCGTGCGCAGGTGTGCCGGGGATGACCAGGGGGTGGTTAAACATGCTAGCCATGTTAAAGCCCGAGCCCCATATCCCGCCTGTTCCAGTACTGCCACTATAGAAGACATGCGGAACCGCAGCCGAGGCATTCCCGGGGCCGTCGCTGATATACGCAAACGGATCTGGAGCATGCAGGTTAAGAACACCGCGCCCAGCACCCGCACCCAACCCTGAAGGGCCATCAAACGAGAATGGCGTAGCTTCGGTCTGGGCGATAGAAGAGGCCTGGGACTGGTCCGCTACCGGCGATTTGGATCTGGCGTCCAGGGGCGTCGTCGCTGTGGTTGAGTTAGAGCCCGGGCCGGAGTCCGAACTCAAAGAGTGCTGGACGTCAAGACTAGAGTCCGAGTCTGTTGACAACTGTCGATCCTCGGCACACATATTGAATGCGGTCAGGGCGTTGCGCCCAACCACAACGTCTTCCACGTCCACTCGTCGACGATTCGCAGGCGGCTGCCGTGCTGTTTCGCCGGATACATCGGTCGGGAGCGGGGGCCCATGCAGAAAGCTCGCAACAACGGTCGACGCCCCATCGTACACACGCGTGGACGTCGGGATGCCCATAAATTTGACTCCAGGTTCGTCATCGCGCCGCCGCTTCACACCAGCGGAAGCTTCCTGCGAAAGCGCGTCAAACACAGGTGCACCGGCACGGCCTTTTCCTTTGCTGCCCAGAGCTGGCATGTCGCGGATGCTGGTATACCCGCCCCCTGGTTGAGGTGGCTCAATGTCGATTTCATGAAGGTAGGAAAGGTCAACGATGATGTCGCCGTTGATTGCCCAGCCCGCGGTGCCGTAACCTCCTGCCTTGATGGACGGGGAAAGGGAATGCTTTATACAGAACAGTATAATTCTATGCGGACGTAATATATAGATCAGTAATCTGGAGAATACGTGGAGAATAACACTTACTGGCTTACGTCTTGCGCATCCATAGGACATACCACGGCTTTGGACACGTTGAGAACATTTCCGTTGAAAAGCCTGGTGCGCTCGATAAAACTGCAAGAAATGTCAGTAACAATGACAAGAGAAAATATTATTAACAGTCATACTGGGGACTATCTCGTCGGTACACTTGTCCCCTGATGCAAGATGACAACTCATCGATCAGCTCCTGAGGAAGTTGAGAAGTAATGATGGAGAGTCTTGGATAGGGATCTGTAGCCTTGTCCATGCTGGCTAGTTTGCGCCGCAGAAACTTCGTGGAGGGCGAAATATAAGAAAACCGGTCAGCAGACGTTACGAAAGGCGCTTGCCAAAGGAGGAATGCTCGCGGGGAAGTACAAACAGATCGGTAAGATTGATGGAGCTCCGCGAGCTCCGAAGATGGTTTAGCAGGTTCGCCGTGGAAACAATTGAATAGATGGGTCATGAAGCTTGGATGAACGTGGGTCTCGCCAGGTCTATGAAAGGCAAGTAATATGGGAAGGTGGTACAGGGAACATAGTATTGACAAACCACCATGTCTACGAGAATAGGGCAAGCGATTTAGGAGGTCTAGTACGTTCGATTAGTCCCGCTTTTGGCAGCTGTTCCTCCCTAGTCATCCTTTGACGTACCACCCTTGTACTCTTGTCAGTGAGGCCTCGAGCTCAATGTATTATATGCATCAGAGCTTCCGGTCTTACAGAATGACTCCTATCACTAACACCCCGTTTCCCACCACAGCACTTCGACGTTGACTCGGTGCAATAGCTCACAATAGAAATGTCCCAAGGAATACCGTCCGGTTTTGGTATCAGTGTCATGCTCTGGAGCGAATCCTCCGTATCGCCAACAAGCTCACCCAAACCTTACCTGACACGGCTCCACAAACCCCCAATGGTAAAGGCCTCAATAACTTATGGCCGTTGCAAATCTACACGGATGGCATCACTCACCAAAAGTCGCTCGGCGATCTTCATATTTACCGCGGGCGGGCGCTGGTAATACACAAACAACCAGTTGCCAGCCCCGCATGCAAGCGCCAGCGGGTACTATACGTACATCTTCGCTCCCCCTCAAGAGCCACCTGTCGCACAGACTTGCACTATCACCGATTCAACGAAGCCCTGATATCACGGCCAGATCTCCGTTATTAGCATCCACATAGTGTTCGGATGTTTCGAGAAAATAATTTATGGTCTGTCTGGTTTCCGATAGACCCCCTTCATTTTCCGCTCATAACTTCCAATCAGCCCTGCGCTCGGTACTAGCAAAATTATGAGGGTTGAGACGTACTTGATCTTAAGAAATATGAATCAGGCATGGGCCTGGCCGTGCGATCAAGGCCCATCCATGTGAAAGCTCTGTCTGTCATGACCTCACATCAGTTCCGATTTACATCAAAGACGGGATATCTACATGCATCTGCTGCTATCAGTTGTCCTATGTACAGAAGGCTGGTTTTGCATTCAAGATTCACTACCAGTGCTGCTGTGGCTGACGCCGGTAGAAGAGGCATCCGGAAAGTGGGGTCAACGGGTGCAACTGGGTAGCGCTTAAATTTGTAGCTCACTCAGCGCAGTCTCATAAAATAAAGTAGATAGCAAGATTGATGTATATGAAAAGTATGTATCTACATAGTGTTAGGATAAATAAACAAGCTCTAGCGAAGTAATGATTTTTTCAGTGTAGGGCATCTTAGGGTCGCTAGCACAACGACATGATGCTCCAGACTTCTGTTAGACTGCTGATGTAGTATATTATGCGGACGTATCCTAATCATACAGTACTAACCGCATATGTACCATCCCCTCTTCGTTATCTGACGGCAAGGAAAGACATGGACAAGCTCGACACTACTTAACGTAATAGGCCCCAGCACCCTCCTCGTGGTCCTCCGTGGTCCCCCTCGATATGTCCTTTTGTTTCGCTGGTAGTCCTCAAGTTGATTGCGTACGTGAGACCACACTCGTGATGTGCATTCAACATGGTGCAGGATGCCTGCAAACGCACTTCAGGGGAAGAGGAAGACGTGATGGCGACTATCTAGAGCGGCCAACAGACTTGGAAGACATGCCGACATATACAGTCAATGTACAGCACAATGTGTAAGACCCGGAAAAGCGGTTGGGCCTGACCGTGAATTTGACCGGGTAGCAGACACGAAGTCTTGGCTAGAGATGGAGAGCCAGTCTAGAACGTCAGGGCGAAGTAGACCCCATAGGTCAGGGAAGGGTGCGATAGAGGTGCAATTGATCGTATTTGGTCCCAGAGGCCTGAGTGCCCGCTGTGCCGCCGCTCAGTTGCGCGGAGCTTCGCCTAACGAGTAACAATGAGCAAAGCATAATTTGGTGACCCATGGACCCATCACCGAGGAACGGCTGGGAACCGAACCCTATACATGGCATCACATATGCTGTACATCGGAGGAGCGTACTTTCCGTCTGCATGAACAGGCAGGGCGACTCTCCTCGCCGTTTCAAATAGAAACGATTGCTCCTCAAGTTCGATAAATTTTGCTAAATGCGCAGATCCTTGTAGGTCATTATGATGTTGAAATACGAACACCGCGCAGACGAAGAAGAGGAAGTTTTCTTGCAAACGCGCTAAAGGCGCGTGTCCGTCAATACAACGCATTTAAATGCCTAGGCTGCAAGAATAATCACAAGGAAGAGATAATCACAAGAGTGGGACGACCACATGGGTATTAGGGTGAATAGAGCGAGCTCAACAGCCTAAAATACAACATATGATGTATCTCCAGGACTTGTAGCATGGCATGCTGGAGCATGTAGTGAAGAGGAGATGTGCTGTGGCGCACGTCATATACAGTGCATAATTGGATTAGGACCGGTAATGAACAGTAGCAATTACTCTTTCCACATTTACTTCCTTGCCTCAAATATATTTGTGAATACTAAAATCAATTCTTATTGTTTTTTTGTAGTAGAGAAGTAATAAAATTACTCAGAGAGCGAAATTGCGGTTCTTCCGGTCATTCACGCCTCAGATTCCATAGATCACAGCACTCTACTCTCTCCAAAAAGCAGGGACCCAATGAGTAATAGTTGCAAACTTATGGTATATTCTCCGAGACTAATTCGTAGGTCATGGAGGGTGGCTTCGGCCGTCGGCATGAGTTGACGTTTTGAGAGCCCGACTAATCCGACGCTGCTGAATGGCGTTGAGCTCACTACCACGCTTCACATGGCGCCAACCCACGCTTCGCATATCTTTTCACAAGTCCTGTGCAGGATCGAAAATGCATGGCAGATTTGGAAGAAGGCCCGTCAAGACAATAACGAGCCCAATCCTCATCCCTTACAGTGACGCCGTGTGTCTCCTCAATCACTGTAGTCCCTCAGACTTCTGTCTCCCCTCATGAACTCAATGTGCACAGAGAATCATCCTTTGTCTTAGCTCAGGAATTCGATGCCGGGACCCGGCCGTGGCGGCAGGACTCGACAAGCTGTGGTGTTAAGTGCTAGTGCACACTCAAGCTGTCACGCGGGTCGCTGAGCATTTGGCTTTGTGCAGCGAACAGTGTGCACGTCGCCGTTTCCCCCGTCAGTCTGAGGGCAGGAGGGGTCGCACTGGACCTTGCTAAGGTTTCCTATGTATACCTGCAGTACGATCGGATGCCTACTTGTGTATGAGTATGTAACGCTGACCAACGGCGTTGAGTAGGCAGCGGGCTCACTCGATATAGCACACGGAGGGCGTGCAGGGCCTCTGGCGCAGTACGATGTTTGCGCTGTTCGGCGTCAGTAATCATGTGCTTGCAGTTCATGCCATACAAGATGAAACGCTGAGGCTTTGAACACAAGCAGCACATGTTCGCAAGGGCCGCCGCACGTGGTCGTTTGCCGACGACAAGTTAGTGGCCTAGTGGTGGGTATCTCCTCTGGCCCGAGTTGGAGGGCTAAGTACTAGTGCGCGCTGCCGCACCAGCTGGAATGATGTTTACTGTCATGTGGTGCGTCGAAGCTCCCCACGCTGTCTATGTCGCTCGCGCATGCAGTTTCATTGCCCCTCCCACGTTTGATTTATCCCATACGCGAGCCAAAGAGCGCGCGTAAACTTATCTCACATAACGATCTACCCCGTTGCCCCACCCTGTCATATCTGTGGTGTACTCTCCTTCCCGGGCCCCTCATCATCATCAAGGACGATCCATCGTAGGCATGCTATTATTATTATTATTTTCTGCATTCAGCTGATTGATGACCCGAGTCCTACTTGTTATTGTGTCTGCTTGTGCGATGAACTTGTAGACTGTTCAACCCGCTCGACTTCTATGGTGAGCGACTTCAAATGTAGCAGTGAGTCTCTCGTATACCATCCGACTTGCAATTGGCGGGTGTGACGATATGTGACTGATGCGTCGGAGAAACTTGAATTGCTCAACTCTTGAAATACCCCAGCACTTGATATTTGCCCCTCTGCCGTATACTTTTTACAGTGAGAAGTAACATTTTGAGTGAGCTGCGAGGCGTGGACCCAATGCTGACTACCATTAGTACAGGGATAGTAGGGGTGTTTCACCCCTAAAACGAAAATAATAGATAACCACGCCGAGGAAATGCGTTTACGCGCTCCTACTGGTTTGCAGATTGTGTGGAGCTCCGGGTGGCCACTGGCCTTATCGTTATTGCGTTCAAAAAGGCGCTCCACTCCATGCCCCGTGGCTGGATGCCAGTTATCAGGAATTCGTCATCGTCATGTAAAGTGCCCTGCCGCGTGCGTTGGACGAGGGGGCCTTTAACCCGTATCTCCGGTTAGTGTACGCGGGCGCGAGTTGATGGCGAACACCCAGTGAGCCTTTGGTTCAGTTTCTTACTGGGGTCGCAACGCAGTTTGGTACTGTAGATGCTGGGGTGCGGCATCGTTGACTTCCACACCCCGAACGGATAGTGTCTCCGTGCAGTGGGGCGAATTGTCTCCCCACATTTCTTGCCTGGGAGTCCCTTCATCTCATCTGGAAACTAAGGTGCGAGTGGCGTATCTGCCATGAATGCAACCCCTGGGGGCTAGGCGTCGATCTTAGCGAACCCATATACAGTATCACGTTAAACTAGAGAACATCATCATCAGGTAACCATGGACGCCCTGGCTAACGTATGCCAAGATCCTAGGGGTATCATCACTTCTGTTTGTTTGTTAAGACAAGCCACGGGAGCTTTTCCATGATCACGGTCCCACACTCTCTCAGCTATATAAGGCACGTCATTCCCGTTCTTCTCCGTTATTTTTCTTTCCCATCTCTGTCTCCTCACACCCCACCACCAATCCTACAGCAATGTCTCTCGGAAAAACGCTTCCCCTTGCCAATGGTTGCCTTATCCCCCAGATTGGCTTCGGAACTTGGCAGGCCGAGTCCCACGAAGTCGAGAACGCCGTGAGTATCGCCTTCTGTGTTCTCCGAAGGATGCCATTACTGATTTGAGTTGGCCATGCGTTGGTCGCATTTAGGTTGAGTGGGCCATTCGGGCTGGTTATCGCCACATTGATGCCGCAATGATTTATGGGAATCAGAACGAGGTGCATTATAATTTCTAAATGATATCTTTGCAACGTATCTCGTCACTTATTGCGCATATGCTCAGATTGGCAGCGCCCTCAAAAAAGTTATCCCCTCTGTTGTCAAGCGAGAGGACCTCTTCATCACAAGCAAGGTTTGGAACTCGTTGCATCAGCCCGATTTGGTTGAGCGCGAGTTCGATGAGACGTTGAAGCAGTTGGGATTGGATTACCTCGACATGTACTGTGCGTCTATACGTCTATGATCTAAATTTTCTGATATCATCTACTCGCTTAATCTTATCTCGTATATGCAGTGATTCATTGGCCTGTGGCTTTCGCTCCAGGACGCGGCTTCGTTCCGCGACACCCAACGAGACAGAACGAGATTGATCTTGATCTGGAAACGTCGCTTGTTGATACTTGGAAAGCAATGGTTAAGCTTCTTCATGCCGGCAAAGTGCGCGGTATCGGTGTCTCCAATTTCACAATTTCACACATGGAAGCCGTCATCGACGCTACCGGAGTGAAGCCCCATTTGAATCAAGTCGAGATGCACCCGCTCCTTCCTCAGGATGAGCTCGTAGCGTTCTGCAGGAAGGAGAACATTCATATCACGGCGTACTCGTCTTTAGGCAACAACAGTACGTGTGTTTTTGATACGTGCCTTTCATGGTTTAATGTGCCTCCAAACAGCAAAGGGATTGAAGCGACTCTATGAGTACGATGAGGTCAGGCAGATTGCGTCGGATATTGGCGCAACTCCTGCTCAGGTGCTCATTGCATGGGGTGCAAAGCGCGGCTTCTCCGTCATTCCGAAAAGTGTGCACAAGGGTATGTGCTGCGCCCCTACGCGCCTCGTTAATGATGCGCTGATGCCCGAAATAAACAGAACGCATTGAGTCCAACTTTCAGGAGGTGGAGCTCTCGGACGAGGTATTCGCGAGGGTGTCGGCGGTCGGACACAACAATCGTTTTCGCTTTAACATCCCATGCCAATTTTCTCCGGTTTGGAACATCAACGTCTTCGATGAGGAGGTGGAAAAGGTGACAGAGCACCGCATCAAGTCCGTATAAAAAGGGTTAATTGTGCCACTGGGTTGTATGTTTGCAAGTTGGAGTGACTCAGGTAAGATAAAGAATAAAAGCTCGAACAGTGTGTTTCAGTCGTGTAAATACGTAAATACTTTCTGCTTTATGACCTATGCCATTATCTGCAGTAACTGTCTTGACTTCGGGCTGGAAAGGAGGATCCACAGCAACAATGACGCTCGCATATCGAGGCGCCATGTCACATCAGTACTAATGGCATGTGAGTAACGAGGATGACAGATGGCATTACATATTAATATTGTATTGAATTTAGACAAGGGTTTACATAAGACTAATCGATTGCCCCAGTTAGAGCCTTTACAGCTAGACAAGATCTACCTGTGCACTTATCGTCGGTCTTCGAAGCACAGTAGCCAGTCTTCTAAGCTAATGACCATGTAATTATGAGTGACTGTACGTCCAACCCAGTCGCGAAGGACCGTCAGAAGACGCGCATCAAAGCTCGTTAACCCATTTACCCCACAGTCGAGCTTATGACGTGCCACGCCAGTGCCAATGGACGTAGTGACTCGGACGCCCCGACGTGATTTAGTGTCGGACACACCTAGCTTAGTCCCATCACTCTTCGCGAGTAGGCGGGAGTGCAGACAGCATCCGAGCCCCAGCGGCAGCACCCTGTGCGCAGGCAGCAGTTCAAGCACGATGGCACGGACTCCACCTGTCGGCCCAAGCTGCACGGCGCATTCGGTTGAATGCATTAAGCGCAGGGAGCAGCAGCAGCTTAGAAGGTCAGTCGAGCGGAACAGAGAGCTTGTCTGATCGCCTGCCCGTCTGTTTGGAGAATAAGTACGTACATTGAACAGGAGTGGTCTGCAGGCTGACAGAAAGAAAGCTTCGCATGCGGAGGTGTACGGGGTGTGTGTATCTTTCGCGGCGGTCATCCAGCATGCGACATCGCCAGGGGGCGAGGCAAGCGACCGGTAAAATTAATTGTGGGATTTCAGTGTACGCGTCATCAGTCTGATCATAATCATGTAGAATGACTGTCTTCTGCTGAGGTCAGCGACGGGGACTAACAATCAGCGGTGATCGTCACGGTTGCAACTTGAATTGAGGGTTGTTGTCGCCAGTGCTTCTGTTGTGGAGACGTGGGGCGGAGGCGGGCGATGGACCAGTAGTGCAACATGATCGCCGTGCACTCGCTGTACCAACGTCGTTAAGCCCTCGCCATCGAATGTCAGCGCGGGTCAACCACGGGCAAATAGCGGTACCAAAGGCCAAATTACGCAACAACAGAGCTACAGCAGACGGGAGAAAAGGTTGCGTACGTCGTACCCGCAGTCCCAACCCGAAAGGAGCAGGGAGAGAAACAGACGCCCATTCGCGCTTGACGCCCGTTGAACGCCATCAATAATCATATTGGCTGTTCCTCCTTATATTATACCTCCGTGTTGCTCCCAATCCCCCATTCCCTTTTCTCCGTCTGCCGTGCGCTCGCACCCTTTCGCCACCCACCTTGGTTGCGTGCACATTCTATACGCGATTTCTGGCTCTTTGGCACAGAACACGAGAGGCATTCCGTCCTCGGTCGACACGACGAGACGAGACGGAAGTAAATCTGCGCAACTTTAGATCGGCTGAGCTGTGCCTGCGTTGATGAACCTCTGCTCTCCCACTTCGTTCCTTCTCTGGGCCGTCCTCAGCACCATTGTAAGTCCCTCCGCGATTCCTGCACGTCGTGCTCTGCCTCAACACGTTTGGCACGGCAGTTTCAGGCGTTCCTGCTGTACCACCTATGGAGCTATGATAAGTTGCGGTGCTTGAAATGGAATTCGGGGAGACAGCCAGGCGCGTTCAAGCGCGTCATGACGGTGTGCCCTGCTGTTTGATGTATTGGATGATGCCCGGCTCATTGGTGTGTACAGTACTCGTACTTCATGACCGTCCCTCTCCTGGTCGTGTTTAGCATCGGGATGTCGTACCTCAAGTTCCGGGAAGGTGGGTTCTTACTTGAGCGAGCGCGTTTCGTCGCTCTTGTCTGACCCAAGGTGGCCGCGAGTCCAGGATTTGTCTTCCTGCCCTATTTAAACGAAGGTCAGAGTACCGTACTGCTAGAGCGGACGTCTCACGGACTGACGTTCAACTCTGTGTATATAGTGTTGCCCAAGCCCGTTGAGTTCTGGCATGAAACCCATCGCAATATGCTCTTTCCCATGTACTTCGTATTCAGCGTCGCTTGGTCACTCGAGCTGTGCGTTCTCCACCCTCCATTCTTGCATTCTTCGTCCTTCGGCGCAGCCGCGCTCATAACCATTTGTTCTTCATCTCCGCAGCGTGACACATTTTGAAGGTACGTTTGGCGCTCGCTGCCGCAATGTGCAGAATTCGCTTGATTTGGTTGGTCCTGATCCATTCTGGGCAGAGCTTGCGTTTTGGTTGTTCCTCCTTGATCAGGGCCCCGAAAAAAGGGAGTGGTTCAGCAGTTGGGAGTGTCGACTATGGTATATTGGTCAGTCGCTTGGCATCTACACGACCCGCATCATGGTCCGTAACTGACGGATCATCTCATCAACGGCCACCTCCGGTGCTCGGGTTTGCTCACAGGCTGTGTTGGTGCTATCCTCGGCATGCCGCTCACGACGCTGATAGCGCGACATGATCTCAGAACAGTAAGTCTATGGCAGGATCTGTAGCGAGTGATGATAATGGACGTGGGAAGCACAGATGGATGCGTGGATATTCCTTGTGGGATCGCTGGGGTCGACGTTGACTAACGTCGCGTTTCTCTACGTTCTCGTCCGCTTCCCGGCCTTCCTCCGGCACGTCAAGGCCGGCGGTGCTGAGCCGGACGTTGTCATTCGCCTCTCCGCCTTCTATGAACTCAACGTGCGTCACTGCCCTTTTTGATATCTTCCCCTCTTATTTCGATCCTGCTGCGGCGTGACCCCCCGCAACTATCCACAGCTGTTCCGCGTCATATTTCGGTTCAGCGCTGCCCTCCCTCTACTCGTCCTCGCTTCTGACGGTATCCGGGGGACCCATCCCGTTAACCGGAGATTGTGGGTGCCGTATCCCTCGTTTTCATTTCAGCTTTTCTAACTGCCTCAATTCTGACAATGACGAATCATGGCATACAGGTTCTGGTCAGGTATAACCTATTTTCCAGACGTGTTTCACCGTTCCAGGCCTCGGTTTTGACAGTCTCGTTTGACAGACTTCTTTCTCATGATCGCAGCTATCGGCCAGTTTGTCTCCTCCGCAATCACCATTTTTGTGCGTCCTTTTGCCATTATATCCTTTCGGGGATCCCTGACTTCGCACCGAAGATATTCTTCCCCCGCTCCCTGTCTACTGAAGCTGGATACCGCAGCAAGGCTATTTCCACGTCCAACGTTGGCCCCTCCATATCCACAAACTCCTTCCCGTTCTCCGTGCCCTCGCGGTCCCCAAAATCGCCCATGTCCACTCGGCTTTCTGGCATGTCACTTTCCGCGCACGCGTCTCAACCCCCTCCGCCAAGCGCAGTTGTCTTGCACCGCCCCGTCCATTCCCACAGCATCTCCGACGACGTCGACATGTCCGACGAACCAGCCCCGGGGTACTATCACGCACCGTACGTCGGTGCCGAATCCGCTGCTGACGTCATTTACTCCGACCCATCGCACGCATACGCTCATGAATTCCCACATCCATCCCAATATCATCATTCGCGATCGCAGTCGCACCCACATCGCCATATGCACCACCGTGCCACACACAGCCAGAGCATGATGGCCCATTCAGCGGTCGTCCTCGTCCCGCGCGGCCCTGGGCCCGAAACGCGGTACCTGTCATCGTCAGCGCTGCATCCGTATGTACGTAGTACTCATCCTTGGCTTTTCCGCTATTACTTGTCCACCACGTCCTGTTCACGCACATTATTAATTCGCGCTGTGCTGACCGATGTGTGTTCCTGATAGGTTATGACATTCACCTCGCCCATTGGTGCGTTCGTCCCCGACACGTTCATTCCAGGGCTCTGTTGTTCAGATGGTCATGGTTTTCTGATTCCTCTTTCGTCCTTGTCATAGATCTAATACCAATCGAACCAGAAGACATCCCAGCACCATGATATTTGACTCGTTCCACCTTTATCCTAATTCTTGCCCGTTATCAGATCCGGACATTCCCTCCTGCCTCGCGTCTCTCCATTACTACCCATTGCATCGCATCTCACACATCCGCCCGCATACCAATGTTCATTTCTCTGCGCATCTCATGTTAGTCCTGCTTGCTTCCCGATACTGTACTCCTGCCTATTTATCCACTCCTACTTTCTCCTTGCTCTATCTCTATATTCCTTTTGTCCCCCGCTTCGTCGCTCTCGTTTTCCAGACGGCGCATGCTGCTGACATTGCTAACTTGTCCTCGCCTTGATAACTGAATCGTGTGTATACATATTTTGACTTGTCTTGATTCGGACTCTTGCCTCGTGGCTGTGATTGTCTTCGTAGGAGTGAGGAAATAGTCGCGCGCCGCCGGCGACTGCATCACGCGATGACGAAGTACGATATAATTGGACCTGTACTTTAGAGACAGGGTACTGTTGCACACCCCAAAATGCTTGCTTGCATCGTCATCCTTTTTTTAATGTTAGTGTGATACATGCGCGGTGCCTTCAGGATCTAACCCTGCACAAACGACCTCGGCTGGAACCAGACCTACCCCCGAGCTACAGAGCCCACAGACAAGAGACGACGCCCCTCTATGACTCCGAACCATCCTCTTCGTCGTCCACATCACCATCACCATCCTCCTCGTCCTCGTCCTCATCCTCATCCTCCGATACCTCGATCCCCGCGTCACGCATGCGCGTCTTGTCCCGCCGGCGCTTGTTGCTCAGCTCGTCGAGCAGCACGAGCAGGTCCTCCTGCTCCTTCTCGACCTGCACGCGCTTCGTGCGCTCCGCGCCAAGCGCCTCTGCCGTGCTCGCGAGCTGCGCCTGCAGCGCCGTATGCTCCTGCGCCGGGCGTGCGGGGAGTAGAAGCAGACGGGCCGCGTGGTGGGTTTGCAGAGCGGATGGGAACGGAGGGGACAGTCAAAAAATGGCCGCGTCGGTCACCAAGGTTCGCGATGGCGTGCAGATGCGCAGACGTACCTCCGTGATCGTCTCTGCCGTGCGCTTCGCCTCGGACGCCGACGCACTCAGCGCCTGCAGCTTACTCTGCAACGCCTCGATCTCCGCAGCCTGCTTCGCGATCACGTCGCGCAGCGACGCCACCAGCACGCTCTCCTCGCCGCTTTGCGCTGCCGTCCCCCATCAGCGGCCGCGTGACTCCACAACAGGCAGCAGGGCCACGCACCTGTCGATGACGACGCTGAGTCCGGATCCGCGACAATGCCGCGCTGGACCGTCTCTGGCGCGTCGCGCCCACTCAGCAGAATGCCACGGAAGCAGGACCCGGAAACTACTCACGTATGTGCGACTTCCAAAAGTCGACGAAGGCCCAGTCGAACCATATTTCGGTCTCGTGCTCGTACATCGGGGCGCACACGGTGTCGAGCGCGCGCGGAGTCGGGTACTGAAGGACCCACCCCTCTGGCCCGACAGTCTTGATACGCTCGTCGTCGCGCACGTGAGTCATGCGCCGCGCGAGCACGTCCGCGCCAAGGCGGTTCAGGATCTGGAACAGCGTCGCACTGCAGTGTCTCAGTAGCCACGATCGCGACTGTCGTCAGGAAGACAAACGACGTACCGCGTGATCTCGCCCGCCTCGCGGTTGAACTCGTAGCACAACCCGAGAAGGAAGGCACACAGGCCTGGGATGACAACGTCGGCCTCTGGGGGATGGTTCAGCTGTTCAACGAGCTGCGGCCCGCCGCGCGTTCCGAGTACGCGTGAGAAAAAGCCGCCATCGCCAGGATGCATGGAAAACGCACCATGGTGAGCCCACCGGCCTCAAGGAACTCGCGCACGGCCTTTGGGTCCTCCCACAGCCACTGCGCGAGCAGCGCCAGGTGCGCCGCAATCAGGCGGTCCCACTCGCGATGCTCGCGCCCGTTCGCGCCCGGGTGCCCGCGCGATAGGAATGCAAGTGAAAGATGCTCCGTGAGCAGCTGCAGCAGCGTCTGCGGTTCGTCCGGCTCCTCGTCTGCGGGCGCCTGGCCTGGCGGCAGCGCGCCATCGGCGGGCACGAAGAAGCCGCCGCTTCCGTGCCCGCCGCCTGGCTCCTGGGCCGAGAGTGCGGGAGGGAGGATTGAGCGTGCTAATGCCTTGCACTGTGGCGCGTGCCGTACAAGGTGCGCGAATAGGATAGCAGCGAGCTGGAAAGAGACGACGGCAGTGCGGTCTGGCGGCGGACGCGGGGGGAGTATGAGCCCGAAGAGGAGCGGCGTGACAGGAGAGCGGTCCGATGGGCCTGGGTATTACAAATATAATCTTGCCGTCAGATACGCGTATGACGGTGATGTAACATGTACATACCGGCATTTTCAGGAGGAAGCATCCCAGCGACGATGGCTTCTCGTATATGGTCCTCGCGAAGGAAGTTCTGAAGGGAGGCACTGATGATGTGCCAATCACATTTAAATGACTGAGCATACCTCGAAGACAGCGACAGAAGCCGCGCGGAGCTCCATTCCATCTTTATGCCGCTTCATGGCGTCCAAACCATTGTACTCACCGTGCATGATAAGCTCGAGGAGAGCGTCAATGCACGTCGCGGCCTCCAGCCGATCCCATTCCTCGCCGTTGGTCTCAGGGACTGGTATGTACGGTGTGACGATCATGTCTGGAAGCAGCATGGCCGCGTTCGGGGGGAGCAGCCGGAGACACTGCGACGGTTCAGTATATGCGCAATCCAAAGCATATATGCGCAACTGACCTGCACTTTAAGTGCCGTCGGGGCATTCGATGCAAGCGCCATTTCGATGAGCAGTCGTGTGTATGCAGGACCTTCCCGTAGCTGCATATCATTCATGTATGGGATTCCTGAGAATCACCGAACAGGACGTACGCTGGCGCCTTTAAATCCGAGCAACACGCCGATAATCTCTAGGACCAGCGCGGCACACTTTGCCTTTTGGCCATTCCAAAACTGAAGTGCGAATTCCTGCGGAACGGACTCATGCGGTTGGACATTATGGTTGAAGTACAGCAGTGTACATAGCAGCGCCGGGAGGTTCGTCTCACGGAAGTAGCTCTGCGCAGTACAATCAGCATTGGGCACCGAAATGGCTGGTTGCAGACATGACGTGCAGCTACACACCTGGTTCGAGGCATTGTACCGCAGAAGCGCGTATACGCACCCAAGGACGTCTTCGACGAGCTGGCCGCTGTCGAGCCCGCCTTCCCGCGTCACAATATTAAACAGCTTCTCAAATACGCCTTCGAACGCCAGAATCTTCTGGATCTCGGGGCTCTGCCTTATCAGCGCCGCGAGCATATTGATGGCCTCTACAGCCAGCCCCCATCAACCATTGTCACACACAACATACAAGGCACCACGAGACGCACGTACCAGGGGTGATCATTTCCCGTGTCTCCTCTAGCAGCGCTACCACCGTCCTCGCACCCACGGGCGCCGTCAAGAAGTGCACCTGCGTCGTCTGCGGGCGGTTCTCGAGCAGCACGGCAAGCAGCGCGCACGCGCTGTAGCGCACGTAGAATGCAGGGTTTCCTAAGAGTGCGCACAGCTTATGCACGGTGCGCGCGTCCGCAAGCACGCGGTCCGTGTGCGCCAACCCAAGCTCAGTGCCGTCGCACAGACTGTTGACGGTCTCGAGCGCCGCCTTGCCGATATCTGGATCGAGCTCCGCGTCGTTTTGTATGATTTCGAGGAGGCCCTGGAGCGCCTGCTCGCCGACGAGCTGTTTGTGGTCGCGTGCAAGGCCCTTGAGCGAGAGCACAGCCGCGCGGCGGTCGGCCAGGAGCGTGGCGGGCGAGAGACGGTCGCTAAGGCGGCCGATGATCTCTGCGGGAGTCTGGGGTGCGCCTGTGGGCCCGCGGAGGGCGACGTATGTCTGCGACAGGAAATCCATGGATTGGGAGGCTGCAGGAGCAGCAGCTGGAAGTCGGGTGGGGAAGGGTGTCTACCAGGTGCAGGTTACCGTCGTGGTCCACTCAGCGCGCCTAACTCTATCAAGTTGCTCGGCCCCCGCCTGTCTGGAAATAGAGCACCATGAATAACTCTAATAAGATGTTATTAATACCCATGGTCTATTTTCCAACAGGGTAATTACTAACTGTTAGAAGTATTTAATTAACAGTGTTAATAATCACAAAGGTGTTAATAACTGTTGGGGTGCTTTTGTAGTGACCAGATGATGGAGCACCTGCAACCGGTGTCGTTGACGGGAATCTCTCAAGTTGGGGCTTGTAAATTAATATATTGTGCCTCACTGAAGTCGCGGTTTGAATGCTTTTGTTGGTGCTGGCTGCAGTGATCTAGCCTCGCTGTCTGAATCAAAAACTTCAACCATATCACCAGCATCTACCAAGTCCTCTGAGCGCAGAATTGAGCCGTGTAAATGCCGATCCGATTCTCTTGTCCGACATTGGGTTGACAACGCTTCAGCGGCGCGTAACGAGTTGTCTCACTGCACTTTTGGCTCATCTAATTTATTCAAAATTTCTAACTTTCTGACAAGTTACTAACCTGTTACTAACAGTATTTATTAACGGCTGTTAGCTGAATTATTCGCGGAGCTCTTAGAGATCTGTAAACATAATCCCTAGTGTAACTTAACATAATGTCTATTCGATGAATACACTATCGAAGGTCGCACCTACACCTCGTTGTGATACATCGAAACCAGGCGCATCCATCGTCTCTCATCCTACAACGTCTTCAACTTTCCGTCCACCTCGCCCTCACCCTCGCTCATAATCTTGCTCTCAAAAGTGAGTTTTCCAGTCGCCTCCAGACGTGCTACTAACGCGTCACCAAGCGCAGACATAGGTGTAAGCACGCCACCTCCGTTGGCAAGCGGTGGGAGCGCACGGCGCTGGAGCAGAATGGCGAGTGCGGACTCGCTGACCATGACTGGCAATTATGCCAACACGTGGCGTGAGATTGGATGTGCGGCGTGAACACATTGGGACAGGCGGAATAAGTCACTGACCAGCTGTGAGAAGCAGTCCCGGCTCGCCCTTTCCATATATGACAGTCCGGACATGTGTTGGCGTTCCACCAGGTGGGGACTCGGATGAAGAGATATTTGTATACTCAACGAATCCGTTCTCCAGTACCCTGTACTCAGCACCACAAGGCTGTTAGCGTCTCCGAAGGTAACAAAAGAAGACTGAAGTACGCAACTCGTCTGGGGGGCCGCCATTGGGCTGCGTGATGAGATACTTGAGCAAACGGCGTAGCTGAGATTGCGTACGAGGTTGCTGTTAATGAGATTACCAATACGTGCACCAAGTGGAGCTCACTCACGGGGGATAACAGACTGATGGGGGCTAGCCAGCCCATAAGCAGTGAGCAGGTGATGAGGTAGGCTGTAGCACCGAAAAAAAAGAGCCAGTTACTGATAAGGAACTCGTCATAGGTAAAGTTCGGGCCGTATGCAAGGCGAGCGGCTTCTGTGGATGTGCGGCGCGCTTGCTGGAGCAGGCCCCATGTACGCTGGACTATAGCGCGGTTGATGGAGCCCATTATGTAGCTGTCACCTGTCACCGGGGGTGTCGTATGTGGGAGCGTGTAGCGTATGCGTTGAGGAGGCGAAAGCCTGCCAACCTCTGCCACCGCCATCGTCAAATCGACAAGATGCAACCAAGGGTTGAAAGAATGATGTACCAGGACTGAGGGAATAGTCCCGCGCCGCAGCCTCGGCGAGATGGGCAGGCACCTCAGATTGAAGCATCGCGATAGTCGCCAGTGTCCCACCCGCGACACGTGCGCTAAGGCGCACAGCAGACATGCTGTTTGCCAGACATGCATCCGGGCCCTTGGCCTCTTTGAGCGTCTTGTTTGCAATGTATGCAGCGGCGTCAGCCGGGACGGAATCTAGGCCACATGAGGGAACAATGATAGCGTGAGTCCGGCTTGCAAGATAATGGAATCTATGCGCATTAAAAGACATCCAATCATGAAGCGGATGCGCAGGGTATGTGATAAAGCACGTACCCGTGGATAATCTGATGAATCCACACCGTCTCGCCCGTAATGTCAACGTAGTGCACGCCGCTCCGCGCACACGCGCTAGTAGCGCGTCACCTACTCGTGAGTGCGAACAGACGGAAGTAAGAAAGTAGTGGTGCTCCGTACCGGACGATGGGTGTGCCCGAACGCCAGTACGGACCGACGGTGCTGACGACGACTTTGCACTGCTTGACAACGGCTTCGAGCTGCTCGAAGTTGCATACGTCGATCTCAAAAACAAGGACGGACGGGCCGAGCCCCAGTGCATCGAGTTTGGCTCGGGAGCGGCCAGCAACGGCGAGCGAAAACGTCGCGCGTTGGGGGTGTTCGCCGAGATAGCGTGTGACGAGACGGCCGCTGTACCCTGGAATACGGCACCTTGTGGTATGAGAACGTAGCAGTGCAGAGCAATGAGCGTACCTGTTGCCCCAATGACAAGAATATCAGCCATGTCTTGAAGGAGTTCAGTAGCTGATCAAAGTATGACCCCCATGGTGCTACGGTTGTCGTGACTCCTCACTCGTGACTTCCTTTTTTCGGTGTCTCGTTCGGTCTGAGCGGGTTTAAGAATGTTATCCCGAGCTATACAGCATTACATGTTGAAACGAACGGTCGAGCACTCGCAAAATGGCACATTTGTCCTATAGGGAGGGGGGAGGGGGAGGTAAAAGGTAGGGCAATCGCGCGAAGGGGCACAAAAAAAGTAACTAATTTTAATATCCTAGACCCTGCATCCGCACTGCACTCGTGCTGCGAGATCACATAAGCTCGCACGGACCGCGCCCGATCTCCAACAATTACTTGTTGTTATTCAGTCTCCTTCACAGACCTTATACGTACGTAGTGCAACCAGAGGCCCTGGCGACTAATTGCATTGCGCATCTCGGACTGCTCAACCCGTCACGCCACCACCCCCTGCTCAGACCTATTATATGGATGGCCTGAAAAATGGTGCACATGTTTCTCCAACAACCGTAAGCAAGAAATCAACATGAAGAATTGTCATTGTGCAATGCTTTCAATATGGAGTTGTTAGACACCATTAGGTTGATTGAGTGCAGTTGCAAATTGTTACTGAAGGACATTAGGGTAAGGTTGTCGCTGCAACTTGTCGGGTCACCCAATGAAATGTTGAAAACATTTAACTATACACACGACTGGGATTGCTCACGAATTGAAGGTCAGCCGCCGCCATCAGGATGAACGTATACACATAGCTGCATCGTGTTTGCATAACCACAGTCACCCAGGTTCTGGTGCTCATATGCCAGCAAGTGTGGTCGGTAGAACTGGTCGAACATGATAATGCACTGGCAATTACCATCCCAAGCACATCATTGAAGATTTGCACGAAGTCAGAACGATTGTGGACACTATTGCCAAGAACCAGAAGGGACCACCAGCAGTTGAACCAAAACAGAACAAAGGATCACGCAACGAACCTTGTGGCATCATGGTCTCATACTGGCGAGGATTTACGGTAGGGGGTCGGAACTGGAGTTTCAAGACAGCTCGGAGGTGAGGTCGCGTGTGCATTGGTATTCTGCCCCTCTCCCTCCACACACCATCCATGTCTGGCTTTTTGGCCCAGGAAAGTGACTTGATCTCCGCCAGTTCATCATCTCACATTTTCTGCGTGCGACAGAGGGGTGCTGGCTACGTTACCAAGTGGGCGGCGGGGATGTTACATTCTATACTGATATGTCTTGTATGGGACGAGCTTC